>VAHH01000423.1:0-31262 GCA_013357305.1 Radopholus similis | reverse complement strand
AAAATTAAAGGGGGAGGGGATGACGTCCGAAATCCTGGACACCTTCCTAATTACATATCGAACAATGCCAAATGAAAGGCTTCCACACAATAAATGCCCGGCTGAAATGTTCCTAAATTGGCGGCCAAGGACCACTCTTGACCTAATCCGCCCACCACATATACAACAAATAAAAAGAGACGAAGCCATGGAAAACCAGTTCAACAAGAAACATGGGGCTCGCCACCGCACTTTCCGTGAAGGTGACTTGGTCTTCGCTCGTCATCATAAGGGAGAAGAATGGAATCCGGGAACAATAATCAGTCAAAAAGGAGTGATCTATCAAGTTAAACTGTGCAATGGGAAAAATAGTCGATACCACACAAATCAGTTGCTGGTTAGACAGGCACCTGACGAAAATGTAGATCATCCACTGGACGTGCTCCGTGATGCCTTTGGGTTGTATGTTCCACAACCAAATCTGCCGCCCGACACAGTAGAGAACCCTCCTGGCGATGCTCCCGCAGAAAATCCCATTCATCCTGAACATCCAGTTGAAGTGGAAGAGGTTCTTCAGGACCAGGAAGCCGAAGAAGCCATAATGCCTCAGCCTCCTGGCGTTGAACCAAATGTCCGCCGAAATGCACCGAGGAACAGACGTCCACCTCGTCGGTTCAGTCCGGGACAGTAGGCGCGTTTCCTCTTCACAGTACAATGCTCAGTGCCCACACTTCAATCACTCGCCTACCAGAAGCTCTTAAAAAGGGGAGGTGTTGGGTCACAATCACACCCCAAGAATGGGATGAATGAACAATATTTGAATTGTAACAGATTGCCAAATATTGATTTTGTATGTTCATCTTTTTCTTGTCTAAAAACTAAGTGGTTCAGTTGTATTGCATTATTGTAATCACCAGATTTCAAGTGTGAAATAAACTATTGGAAAAGTAAAAATAAGTAATTTATTCAAATTGGTAAATTCCAATACACACGCAATATCAACAATTCATTTTGTACCGGATCACCCGGCACAACATATTACATTGGAAAGCATTCAGCTTGCTTCAAATTCAGTAATTAGACAAATTATATGTAGTAAAATATTTAAAAGAACAGATTTTTAGTTTTTTTTCTTTGGATGTTGTTCTATGCAAAAATTGGATTGGAAGGATCTTTTTAATCATTTCTTTAGAATTGTCGTTCTCAAAATTTTATTTCCGTTTTTCATCCCACCTTTTTACATAGTATTTACTATTTCGGAAACGTTATTTTATCAACCATCATTATTCATTACATCTTTTTTTGCAAACACATTTATATTCCTCTATTCCCATCACTGGCCACTAGAATTGTTGTCTCATTCCCATCAGAGTTTGCGCTGGCGGTAGTGTCCGGCGCCAACTTTTTGTGCGACCGGCTGCTCCCGAACCGCTCCTCCATAGGCGCCCTGACCACCACCAACGTCGGCGGCGCCTCCCACTCGATTTGGGCAAGGACTGCAAAATGAAGATTGAATAAATATTTGCACGAAGGGTTAGGGTCATTTCTGCTAAACTCAATGCTTTGGCACATAACTTGGTGACCAATCGAGACCAGACAAATGATCCCATGGGCTCATTGGATAGCCAACAATGGTGGCTATTTTTCCGAAAAAGAGTCCTTTCAAATTGGCAGATCAATCCTTGAGTTATGATTTTTTGATTGAACTCAGGCCAAATGGGCCAAGTTGGGACCAGTTTTTGGGCCCTAACTTTGGAGTGGTTTGGCCAAACGAGTCCAACTCTTTTTTGGTCCAGATAGCCCCTTGTATTGGCTATAAAATTGGTCAACCACTTACCAGTAAGCGGCGTCCTTGCCGTGTTGACCGTTCGTTCCCAGGCGTCCCTCTTCACCGTCAACTCCGGGCACTCCTTGTGCGCCGGTGGGTCCCCGCAGGCCGGGCGGTCCTGCCGCTCCGGGTGTGCCCGTTTTGCCCTGGTCGCCCACTGGACCCTCCGGACCCAGCTCACCGGGAGCACCTTAAAGCAGAGAGATAGATGGTTTTTACTTTTTAGCAGTCAGAGCATTTGGTCGATTGTTGATCAGCTAATCAACACTGATCGGTTGTGATCAAAAGTGTCAGTTGAAAAAAGGGAATCAATGGTAGACATCAAATTATCACTTTGATCAGTCATAATAAGCGAGCACCGATCGGCACTTTACCGAGCGCTGATCAGCACTTTTTCAGTGGTAATCAGGAGGACTGTTTGATTGAAATTTTTTATCAATATCAGTTTCGTTCGCACTGATCACTCTTGAGTCTTGAACATCTAACTTTGATGAGATCGAGATAAGATTAGTGTTAAAATCGATCCTGATCAAGGCGAATTGATCAGTCTTGATCTTGATAACCTTACTTTGAATCAGACTAGATACCATTTCAACGCGTTGAGCAGTTCCGGATCAACTCCATTTCCTGGTTCTACATCACATTGTGACTCACCTTGTGGGCCTTTGCGTCCGATCAGCTTCTTTTCGTCGGCGCCCTTCTCGCCCGGTTCGCCCGCCTTGCCGTCCTTGCCCGCCTCACCGGTGCCGCCCTGTTCGCCCGGAATGCCAGGAATACCGTCCCTGCCCGGGTAGCCGGGCAGGCCCTTCTGGCCGCGCATTCCTCGAACGCCTGGCTTGCCGGCAGCGCCCGCCGGACCGGTGGGTCCCATTGGACAGCTCTGAGGGAAAAGTACATACATTTTCAATTTCAAAAAAAAAAATCAAAAACCCAAATTGGCACTCGGAGACGTTGTGCCGAACCCACCCAAAACGATTTCCCTCTACTATTTCCTTCCCACATCTTAGGTTCTTAGCTCTTCTTCTTCAAAGGCCAGGGGACGTCACTTTTTCTTTCTTCACTGAGAGTCGCATTTGGGCTTTCCTTTCCTCGTGAGCCCATTCGCTTCTTTGGCCTTTCCTCTGGCGCTCTGGCCCTTTTTGCCTTCTCACTTCTCTCACAATTCAATGTCCATAAAGATCAATATGTTTCCAGGCCCCCCAAATCTCAGCCCGTTATTTGGCTCCAAATTCCAGAATCAAACTCCGTGCCAACTTAACGATCAGATCAAATCGAAAATTTTCCAACCAGAAAACCCAGAAAATGCCAGGCTTCTTGATTGGGTCCAAAATTTGAAGCTTAATTCTATAATGGCATGGCCAGACATTGGATCGCTAAGAATGTCAAGTGGAATTCTTGAATCCGTCCACCAGCCCCGTTTAAGCTCCAAACGCCAGCTCAAAACCCGTGTGTGGAATTAAACGGCTTTGCCCAAATTTTGGGAAGAACAACAAATCACAATTCGCCCACCCGACCCCAGCACTCACAATGCAGCCCTTGAACGGCTCGTTCTGGACGTTCTCCATGGCCTCGCCGGGCACGCCCTCCTTGCCGGGCAGTCCGGGCAGACCTTCGGGTCCGCGCTCGCCTGGCGGGCCGGCCGCCCCGGCCGGGCAATTGTTCACTGCGGAGCACTGGCACAGCCCTGGGCGCTGGTAGCTGGTGCCGGAGACGCGCACCGGCGGCGTCTGCACCGGCGCCGCGTACTTGGCCTCCTCGGTCTCGTAGGCCTCGCGGCGTTCGCGATTCGCGGGCGTCCCAGCGCCCATGGCCAACATGTCACGCCACATGGCGTCCGCTTCCAGTCTGGAAATTAAAACGGGATTAGCATTTGGTGATTAAAATTCAAATCAAACATTGAATTAAATCGAATGTCAGATCAAATATCAGATCAATATATTCTTCAGATCAAAATTTTATCAAGTCAGATAAGGTGAACTCTAATTGGATTAAATAAACCAAATTCAATCATGTAATAATCCGATAAGGTCAGATCAAATCAAACCAAATAGAGCAAGTAAAATCAGGCAAAAGAGAGATCTAGTAGTGAGCTCAGTTCAAAATTCAAATCCAGGTGGATCTGATCGGGGAATCGTACCAACCGTATCAGTTCATGACGGATATGATCTGATTGGATTATCAGCAGTTTAGATTAAATCAAGTCTGGTCAGATCGAGTGGGATCAGATCAGTAGAGATCAGATCGATTAGGCTGTTTTATGTTCTGCTTCACCTGAACTGGTCCATTTCTGCGTCCAGCTCGCTCCAAATGTCCTGAATGTCGCCGTAGATTGCGGCGACGGCGTACAGGCAGAGCAACAGTGTGGTGCCAGAAATGGCAATTGCGCCAGCAGTGGCCTTATTCACCGACATTTGTAGCAGTGCTGAAAAATCAACTATTTATAAGATTGGATTTTGGAAAACTAGAAGAAGAGGCATCAGCCCTTTTTTGTATCGACGAAAGTTTTGTAATACAATTTTACTGATCTGCCCAATCAGATCTGATCAAATATGGCTGATCGTTTAAGGCCTGCTGCCTGATTTTTTGATCCAAATCAACTGGATCATTCAGACTTGATCAGATGATTGGTTTTTCTCCATTCGAGAATCCGGGAGTAATCCAACATTTCGATTAGGGATAATTTGATAATTTGTTGCGACTGATCACCCCAATGGAAAGTGGCAGACGTTTTTATAGCAACGACTTTTTAGCTGCACTGAATGCACGTGAAAAAGTCACTTCTTTCTCGCTCAGCTGGACAAAGTACAACAGCCACTGAGTCTGCCCACAGCCGACTTTGATCGCTTCCCTGTGATCCGCTTTTTGCGCAAAAGCCAGACAAAAGAAGCGTTAATAACGGATGACGCGTAGATTTATGTGTCTGGTCTGCGCAACCGTTTTTTGGTGGTGACGCCCATCCGCCGCAAAAAAACCAGAACGCCAAAGAGTTGCTTATCATTTTGGGAGGGATAAAGAACGTCTGGCGGAGGAGAACTTTGATCGGCGAAAAAATCCCACAATTAGCAGCTAAACATATGAATCTGATACCCCATGGAAAGCTTAAATCGCCCCAATTTGTACGTTAGGCTTAGAGGTAAACCACTTACTTATGAGTTATGATAGAGAATTACACACACATGTAAAATTATTTCCCAATTTACACAATTTTACACATTTGTTGGAAGCAGTCCAAACTCCAAAGGCACTCCATAATCTGATCAAACAGATTGGAAGATCAGATCAGATGATCAAACATCATTGATAAATTCGAGTTCAAAATATGTAGAGATGAGCAAAATAAAAGCAAAAGATTAGATTGCAAACGATGGAGCAGATCAATGTTTTTATCTGATTTCTGTTCTACGTTCCATTGATCGCCAAATTTTTATGAGTTAGATTAGCCCGTACTGATCAGTGATCATTTATCAGCTGATTGTTGAACGAGTCACAATAGTCTCAATTGCACCAATGTTTGACCACCTCTCACATTCAGATCAGTGTGTGCACGCGCTGGGAGAATCCGTTGTTGGGAGCACTGCTGGCCGACTGGTTGCCCAGCTGCTGTTGCTGTTGCTACGCGAACGCGCACAAAAGTGCTTCTTCAACGTCTAACCGGACTTGAAAAATCTGATGAAATGGAATCGTTTAATTTTTTCTCATTTTTGTAGTAATAATTGATACACAGTTTCAAAAATCGCCATTGCAAAATTCAGAATGAGGATCTTTTCGTCTTTTGTCCACTTTTGAAGTTTTGAGTAGAGGTCGGAGTAACCGGGTTTTCCGTATTACGGCTTTTTTACGGTACGGCTTTTATAACCGTTACGGCTTTTTACGGGCCGTATTACGGCTTTTTACGGTTTTTTACGGTTGGAAAAAATTTCCGCCGTTTTACGGCTGTAATTACGGCGTTTTACGGCATGCCGTTACGGCTTTTTACGGGTCCGTTACGGTACGGCTCCGACCTCTAGTTTGAGTTTTGACGTTTTGACCTAGTAAAATATATTGGGTCTCTCAGCGTCTTTTGTCGTTTTGTCTTCTATCCAGTGGCGGAGCAGAGAAATGGGAGGTGAGAGATAGAGAGATGACCAGATGAAGAGTGGACAGTGGACACTGCCGCTGAGATTTAGTAGTACTAGGTAGGTATGTCTATTGTTTAATTCTAATGTCTATCGGGGGCAAATACGCTAATACCTATACACCTACACTACTAGTACCAATTAGCGATAGCGATAGCCGGCGATTAAACAAAATTAATAAATTATAATTTGTGAAATATACTTGCTTATCTTGAATCTTAACATTTGCCGATTGCCAAGTTGGACTGTAGCTGTACCGCCAGCCGAGTTGTCCATTACATTACCGAGATTGGGGTTTACCTTAGCACAGATTGTGCGCTTAATTTTTGAAAAATTTCAAATAATTTTCAGACACGTTGTTGCGTACATATTTTAGGCTAGAAATGTACAAACACATCGCTCATTTGTGCGCCAAATCCATGGTGTTTGCCATCCGCCGAGAGTCGCGGCTTCTTTTGCGCATATCTATGGCCAACACCAACACTGTCACTGCTCTTCAACGTCGCGCATTTTGCAATCAAAAAGAGGTTTCATTCTATCTTTTCGGAAAAATTCTCGTGGACAGGCAATAGTAAAAACTAAAAAGTGCAAATATAAAATCATGTATCATGTGATCTGATGATCAAGCTGTATTGAACTGATCCAAACTATGTGGAGACGACCCATCTCGACGATTTTTTTAAAATTAGCTTCACAAAATTTTAAAAAGTCAAAAATTTCAAATCAACAATTATATTAGCTACACGTTAGCTTTAGACTTTGGTTTCACGTTAAGCTTATACATAAGCTAAGTGTTTAATTAATCGCCGAGTTTGGGTGTACCGCCAAAATTTTGTGTATCTGATCTGCAGACTGGACAAGGCCAACACGAAAAAGTAAGGAGAGACCCACAAAGTAATGGCCAAACACTACAGAATGGGAGATAATCAAGCTTATAATGAAAATCCCCTTTTTCTAAAATTTCAGTCTAACTGACGACGGAGAAAGTGTGGCCAAGCGTCTGATTGAGGCGGCCCAAAAGCAGCAAAAATCTACGCTCGAAGAGAAAAATTTGGCGTTCTGGGATCTCAAAGTGAGCTCCGGGAGGAGGCGATGCAATGCTGCTGGAAATTGGTGGACGCCGCCGAATGGGCCGTTCGCAAATACGCGCGCACCAAATGCGGCATTGAACAGGTTTTTGCGTTTCTCCGAACGGAATGGTAACAAATTTGGGCCCAGGTATTATATAACCATTCTGGATAATAATGTTATGAGATGTCAAGTATCTGCTGGACCTCATTTTAGCTAACATTTGATTTAGCTCTGAAGATGCGTTGAATGAGACTGATATTTTTCCAAAATTATTAGGGCCTAGAACTCTAGAAAATGGCTGATTTACTATAGCAAATTCTTCTGCTCTCAGTAATTGGCGAGAGTATTGTCGAAACAAATTTCGTATTTATTGTGGTTGCCAACTGAACAAGCCGAATGGCGCTGTGCGTTTTTGAATTTATGAAAAATTTAAAAATAAGGAATCAAAATGTTTCAGAATTCATTTATTATTTTAATGTTTCTTTTTACAGTCAAGGAATATAGAGAGGATTGGATTTTAGAAGCTCGGTTATACTAAGACTGAAAGAAGACACCTAGAATTGAGAAAAAGCGACTCACTCATGAAATATTATTTTGTTGTATTACTAATTTATTACATTGCTATTATTTGCAATAAGCACGGCATACAATTAACAATATATGTGTTCGCTTGGTTAACAAATAAAAAAATCATTCTGTCAAATCAGCTATGATCAATCAAATCAAATAAAATCAAATTTTGTATTGGAAAACCGGCTGGAACGGATCTGTTTAAATTTGATTTATTTAAAAAAGATGTTTAAATTGAAATTCAAATTTAACGATCCCAAATCAAAGCATAGAAAAATGCGTTAATTATTATAATTTATAATATTTCATTGCTAACATAAAAAGTATAACAACGCGACTAGAAATATTACCTAATACTGTTCCCAAATGAAATTTGAAAAAAAAAATGGAAAAAATTTCTGTCTGCCTATTATGTCGAATATATGGATTTCTTCCATTTACTGCCACCAATTTTGTTTGCAAAATGTGCGACTTCAACGGCTCTCAGGAAGGTCCTGTAATTGAATTTGTTAATCAGTGATTAAAAAATTTGTCTCACATTGGTTTGTCCAGGTGCTCCTTGGCTGATTTCTGGACGAGTGGGTGCGGCCTTAATTTGTAAAAAATTTAAAAATGGCACTTTTTGCCTTCAAAAGTACCCGTTTCTTGCGCTCCATAGCATCATTGGTTTGTTCAATCTGCTGAAAATTGAAAGACAAATTAAGTTCACAAAATTGCTTCCTTTTTTCAAAATTTCACATTAATTTGAGGTGGAGATTTTCCAGCCCTTGGAGGTTCGGGTTCGGGCACTTTTCGATTCTGGCGCTTCTCACGAACTTCCTAAAAGAATTGGATTGGAACTTTGGACCAACATTTTCTTGGATCAATGTTTTGAATGTGCAAAACTAATACATTGTGTTGGGGCGATACGCCTTTGAGTTCGGATCCACGTGATTGCTAAAAAAAGAGGTAGAATATAGAAATGCACAAATGAAGGAGTAGGTCATTTCGGAGCCAAAATTTAAGAAAATTAACCAAAACCAATTAATGAACTTGGTGTCATTTGATAGCCAATTTGAGGGGCTATCTGGCCAATGAAAGAGTTGGACTCGTTTGGCCAAACCACTCCAAAGTTATGGGCCAAAAACTGGTCCCAACTTGGCACATTTGGCCTGAGTTCAATCAAAAAATCATAACTCAAGGATTGATCAGCCAATTTGAATGGACTCTTTTTTGACAAATAGCCACCATTGTTGGCCATCCAATGAGCCCATGGGATCATTCATCCAATCTCGATCAAAACATCGGGAAAAGCTCTCTTGTTTAGTGATAACTGATTAAAATTCTCTAGACTTCATATCAGCGTTTAATGAATTGATTTTGATCATTTGACATTATTTGATTTTACTTGTTCAATCCTAGACCTGATGAAATTGTCTTCAAACGTAATTAATTACCCGTTTTGCCAATGCATGTTCGCCAGCACTCAAATCGAAGCCAACCACAAGATCTACGATAAGACAAAAGGTGGCAAAAGCGAAGAGTGCCGACGTGAGTGAACGCATTTTTGGGGAATTTGGAAATGTGGTAGAGTATGTTTAAAGGAATGTGATTTAAAAATGAAGTGCCTTTCGAGAGCTGCGAATGCGCTTAAATAGTGCCCTCGTCAAAGTTGATCAAACAAAAGAACGCGAAAAGTTTAGCAAATGTCTGGCTCAGGACCTTCAAAATTTGCACAGCACATAGACTAGCCAGTAGCCAGTCTTTTTCGTTCAATTCATTATGGAAGTACTTTAATTTGATTGCGCAAAATTGTGTTCTCAAATTTTCAAAACTCAATGCCATTGCCTGAGTTTGACTGAGCTCAATTTGTGTGCACAGATGGATTTTGAAAGCATTTTTCAATTTTTCGAAATCAACAAAAATCGATTATTTCTCTTCTTCAAAAGTGATTTCTTCGCAACAAATGTCTGGACACTCCAAAATCAGAGCACTGAACAGTTCGTCGAGCAAAAATTGCACTCGGGCGAATGTGGGCCTATCTTCTGGCGCTCGCTGCCAACAGCGCATCATCAATTGGTCACTAAAAATGAAACAAAATTATAATGTAAAACCGAATTCTTCAATCGATTACCTGGAATCAATTGGATTTTAAATATGATTTTTTCTCAAAAAATTGATCAAAATATCTATCAGTAAATCCAATAGATCACCACTAAGTGATGATTTGATCATTCCCATATCACTATTGATCGAAGTAATTGATCAATCCCATATCGCCAACTGCACTGATCCTATCATCTATCCAGATATCACCCACTCATCAGTGATCAACACTGTAATCTGCAGATGAGTGAACTGTTGACGAAGAAATACAGAAAGATCAGGATTTTCTTCCCTGACTCTAAACCATTCTCACGAGGTAACACTATTTTTTCAATTTTATTAAATGTTCAAAAATCTTTTTTAAAAATCTCACTGCTCTGCCTCCTCTTTGCTCCCTTTCCCTAGTTCAAAGATAATCATTGTGAAAAATTTCTATCAAAATTTTTAAAATTAATGTGAAAGGAAGCAAGCGCCCGGTGCAACTGACTAGAGTGCGGGAGGACAGTGCTTGGGCCGAGCGAGACGCCAAACGACGCTGTTCTGCTGGTCTTCCCGGAGTCGGCAGAGCACTTTCCAGAACTCGGTGGCGCCGCCGTAGGGCAGTGCCCCTCGCGAAAAGCACTCCCAAATGAGCACCCCGAACGCCCAGATGTCACTCTTTTCGGAGAACTGGAGGGGGAAAATGAGAATAAAATCAAAAACAAATTTTTTTTATTTTACTTTGCCAGTCAGAAGCATTTCCCCGTCCTCCGAGAGGCACTCAATTGCAGTCCATCTGACCGGCAAACGCATCGGGTTGGAGGCCGAATAAGTGGTGTCTGCATTGAACTGGCGGCTCAGCCCAAAGTCGGCAATCTTGACGTCCGTGCAGTGATCATTCAACCTGTTCAAAGGTAATATAAATTGGTACACAAATTCAATTCGTGATTTGCAGTTTATAGCCAAATGTTTGGAAAAATCGGCCAATTTCCGAGTGTTTTTGGCCATAACTTGTTCAAAGCTGGACCAAACAATTCAGGCTTGGCACCACATTTTGTGAAGCTTCCATAGCTCTCTATCCAATGAGTCCAAGAATGCGTGTCTTAGCTTCGTTCCAGAACAGAAATGCCGATTTTTTATTTGGCCACAACTTGGCCAGCCGAGAACATGACCACTCGATAGTCATAGCTGCCACTATATAATTTGATTCCTATCCCCGATTCCAATCGTTCACATGCAGTTGCGTGCCGCCAAGTCGCGATGGACGATCCGTTTGTTGACGAGATATTCCATTCCTTCAGCAATTTGGGCAATGAAGTGGAAAATCAGGCCAACGTTGACATCCCTCTGTCAATTAATAAATAAACACAGATAGAACAAAGATCTTTCTGACCACCGATTGAATTGATCAGATCAAACTGATCTAAAAGATCTTATTGAACCATCTTTAAAACGGGAAAAAAGAATTATTGAGGCATTGATTATTACAGATTATATTTATATGCAAGAGTGATCTGCTCAAATAATTTAGAGCATTAAGTGGTCAGGTCAATCAATTTAGATCAAATAGATCAGATCAATCAGTGATCAGCCAATCAGTTCAGATCAGATTAGATCAATCAATGATCAGGTCAATCAATTCAGATCAGATCAGGTCAACCAAAGTTCAGGTGGATCAATCCATAATCATTGATTTGGTCCATAATCAGATTGACAAAATTAATTGATCTCAATCATGGATGTAGTGAATGATTCTATTATATATTTTTTTATGAGAAAATATTTTACCCTGACTCACTTTTTTGGAATTGGCCAGATAGGAGTGCAAATCTCCACCTTTCATGAGTTCGCTGACAATGCGCAGGTTGTCGTACATGTCGCGATAGTAGCCGATGTATTCCACGATGCGGGGATGGCGCAGTTGGGCGTTGATGCGAGTCTCCTCCTCAATCATGCTCAGATTGAAGGCCTCCTTTGAGGGCACCTTGACCACAACTTCGCGCAGAGCGTCCACCGCAAATCTGTACTTGGCCAAGTACACGCGCGAATTTGGACCTGAAAAGCAATGAAAAAAGGGATTGATTGTGTGTCAAACAAGCATTGATATGCATTAATTCCACACTGATCTGATCGACTGATCAATGCAATTACTTTTTATTGATTGATCATTAATCAGTTATCTATTTGTTTGATCCATTCGTTGAACATCTGATCTGGATTGATTGTTTTGATCAACCTTCGATCTGATCACTTGATTCAATCAACCGGGTGAAATGATTTGGTTAATGGATCTGTCCGTATTTATTTCATCAAACGGAACTGATAAAAACAACAGATGCTAATGGCAATGGAAAAATGTTAAAATGACATCAAGGCATGGCAAAATGATCAATGAAGCGCATTCAAATTTCAAACGACTCTCCATTTTCCATTCCCAATTGCCCTGTTGAGTTCCGGTTCCGTTCTTCCCAAAAAAGGAGTGTCATAATGTGCGTCTTTTTGTTCACCTGAATAGATGCGCGACTCGATATCGATCGAAGTTGGCTCCAGTTCGTTTGGAAGTGCTGTGTAGAAACCGAAGTGGCCTGCAAAATACTGCTTTATTTGTAACCTTTAGAATGTGTATCCTTTCCAACCTTATTGGCCATGCTAAACTAAAGATGAATCGACATATAAAATTGACTTGTAAATATTTGTGACATTTCGTAAATTTGTCCGTCAGATCACCAAGATTTTGGTACCATAGGACCCTCACTCGTCGAGTCCGGGGAATTTTACTTAATTTTCCTAATGCCCAATTTAGGCACAATTTCCGTCCACGGGGGCCCTACCAGCTCATTGTTGGATTTTTCTATAATGACCAAAAATCTCATTTAGTGTGGTGGCCAGAGAATGGAGTGTACAGCTTGCACTCACCTCGCGCATAAAATCCAAATCTTCGACGTCCATTCTTACCATTCGATGCGAACAAACAGAAACAGCTGAAATTTGTGGGCTACTAATTGTGAACTTTTAAAATTAAATTTCTCACTCACGTAACGAATAGAACAATGACCAGTATTGGCATTCCGAACAGAAACAGGACAAACAAGAACTTGGGCACGGGCACATGATCGGCGTCCAACTCCTCTTCAATCAAACTGAATTAATCAGAAATTTTTAGATGAGTCAAAAAATTATTAAAACAGGTACGCTTTGAACGTGGAGCGTTGGCCCTGCATGAATCTGTGAAGTGCTTCCCCCCTGAAAAAACAAAAACTTGAATGAGTCTAAATCAAAAATTGCCAGCAAACAATGGCCACACTGGCGATTTTTTGGCTGCCTTACTCCAAACCAAGGAGAAAAATCATTAAAATTTCAAAAAAATTTAAAAATGAATTCTCATAAAAAATTTCAAAAAAATTTAAAAATGAATTCTCATAAAAAATTTCAAAAAAATTTAAAAATGAATGAATTTTTATATGCAATTTTTTAACACCCATCAATTGCATTAGGAAATGTGGCGCTTTTTGCTCACGGTGGCTGGTACAGCGACACAATCAGGTCCCACTTCTTGCGCTGAATGCTGGCGCACACGAACTGTTCGTGGCGGAACGCGTAGTCGGGCATTGAGCTGGCCACCCCGACCTCTTGAATGCCGTCAAATATTGCGCGCATGCCTATTTGGCGGCCCTCGTTTCCCTTGTCAATTTGGCAAGCTCGATTGATGTGCTTGATGGCCGCGTCAAATGTCAAAGTGCATCTGCAAAAATGGGTGGACATTAAGGGAATTGGAAAAGTTGGTTCTAAACTTGCAATTGGGTAATTTAAACCTGATTAAAGGGACGCTTAAAATGTTAAAATTGAGATGTTATGCCCGATCCAGAGATGTGTCCAAATCTGGAATTCCTTACTCTCCGGATCGGGCTGTAGTGACAAATAAAAACCAGAAAGACTTAAAACGTTAAAAGTTAAAACTGATAGCAGACAAAAATATAGCAAAACGTCAATTCCCTTCGTTTTCGATGGGCATTCGAGTCGATATTTCGGGAATAGGACAAACTATCTACTGACAAATTATCTACCCAACCCAAGTGGACAAACTATCTACTTGGAAAAATTATCTACCCAATCCAGGTGGACAATTATCCACCAAATTTAAACGTATCGCATAAAGCCAAGCATGCCACAGGATCGGGAGGGGGACATAACAACAGTAACACACTCAACTTTGTCAGAAATGGTCAGAATTTGTCCATTTGGGTTGGGTAGATAATTTGTCCTCTACCCGATATTTTATTCACTTTTCGTCTAGATGAATGAGAACGATAGAAATTGTCGTTTTGCACTTCCCTAATTGAAAAAAGCCCAAAAGGCTTGCACTTACAGGTTCCACTCAAAAACCAAAAAAAGAACAAAAAAGGCAATAACACGTACTATAAAACTTAGAATTACAAAATATGAATTATTTTTCAAAAAGATTTTCTTTTGTCCAAAAAAGCGGGGACCATACCTGGGGAAGACGTCATTCAGATTGCCGTAGCAGCTGAGGTTGCCCTGGTGGAAGTCGACGGCGAAGTTGAAATAGATCATGACGAACAGGCCGTTGTGGACAAACCATTCCGTGTTGGGAGTGGACCAGAAAGTGTCTTCGTCGTAAATGCCAACAATCACAACAAACTGTTGCCTGCAAAATGTGCGTGCAAGTTCAGATTCAATTTCTCTTCAAAATCAAGCATGATTGATTTTATTCTATTCTTGATCTGATAGATCAATTCGGTCGGTCGGGACCACGTAGGATCTGTCATTTTTCTGATTTTGTTCTGATCATTATATTAGTTATTCTGATCTTGATCGAATAAATCAATTTCGATACAAATCAAGTTGCCTTGATTCTGATCATGATCTGATCAAGGACATAATTTTGATCTTGATCTTACCATCATTTATTTTGCCGATAAAAAAAGGAGGCATGGTGCTTTAGATTATAAAAGAGATTGATTTGATCCTGAACCCACAAACTTCCCTTTTTGAAAAAGTAGTGTGGACACTGGACATTACATTGGAAACAGCGCGTTGAATTGGCGCAACAGTTTGCGCGCCAAATATTTGTTGCTCCTTGTGCTGCCGTCCTCTTCATCGAGCATAGTGATTGCCAAGTTCTCTATTCTCAGCAGGGAAGTCGTTGACGTCACATTTGGCGCTGATTTCTCAGTCAAAGTGCAGCGAATTAAATTGAAAATAAATAGCACAAAAATTAGGGGAAATTTGTTGGAATCGAAACTGTACATTATACGGCTAAAAATTGAAATAAAGTAATTTTTTAAAACTTTTTAAAAGAAAGTAAATTTTTATTTTAAATTTATTCCAAGTAAAATTTAAGGCTTTTTAAATTGAAATTTAAAACTTAGAATTGAATTTAATAATTTTATATTTGCCTTTTGGTTTGTTCAATAAACTAAACTTAAACTAATAAATTAACTGATATTTAATCATTAAATAAATTAACTGATATTTAATCATTAAATTTTAAATTGTTTTTGAATAATTCTTTTTAAATCTTTTATAAATAATTTAGTCTCAATTGCAAGAACCAAAATCATTGATCATTTCCCGGGACTTCTTGATGTGCTGGCAGACGCCAATTACGGAGAGATTTGATAGTCAACAACAACCGAACTTGGCTCAAGAAATAAGTTCGTTGGAGGCTGAATAATGCCTTTTTCGCCTAAAACCGGTTCGAAGGCGATAAACAATAGTGCGCGAAATGTTATGAATTATGTGTGTGTGTGTGTGTGTGTGTGTGTGTGTGTGTGACTGTTTAATGTCTGTCGATATTTCCCAACGCCAAATAAAATTTAAGGGATCTTATTTCATAATCAAAAAATGGTCAAAATCTGAGCCTAGACTTTAAAAATGGCCGAGATTTCAAAAATGGCCTAAATCTCTCGAGATTCGGATCAAAAAATGTGTCTCGGGTATCGAGATGGAAATACGATTTTCAGAAAATAAGATTTTACGCGTTTACTGCTTTTTCAAAGGGCCCAGCACATCCATCCAAACCGCCAAAACAGAGTGCAAAGCGAGATTTTGAAAGCTTTCTTCGATTGATTAAAATTCTTTTAGTGTTCTCGTGGATTGATTTGCTTAGAAAAATGGTTGGTGCGATGGTAGAAGACCAACAACACTGCACTCACTGATTGTGCAATTTACACAAAATTTGTGAGCCCGGATATCCACCAGATCACACACCAGTCGTTCAGTCGAGATCCGACATTTGTGAGGAGTCTCGAGACCGTAAAAGGAACGAAAATCTCGGCTCTTGAAATCAAGAAATTTCCAATTCACTTCAACGAAGAATTCATTGATATCTAGAATTTTTTAAATGCACAGCACTGTCAGTGAGTCGTCCGTAG
This sequence comes from Radopholus similis, assembly GCA_013357305.1. Classification (NCBI taxonomy): domain Eukaryota; kingdom Metazoa; phylum Nematoda; class Chromadorea; order Rhabditida; family Pratylenchidae; genus Radopholus; species Radopholus similis. The sequence goes on along the minus strand of VAHH01000423.1, from coordinate 15,240 downwards.
TCTTTCGGTTAAAAACAAACAGAACGTACAATACGTTATCCAATTTAGGGGGAGAGAGAGGCAGCTATTGCTTTGGGCATCTGATCCCTAGGGCTGAACACAAACAAAACGTACAGTGTAAATGTACGCTATCCAATTAGAGAGAGAGAAAGGCAGCTTTTGCTTTGGACATGTGACCTCACGTCATTGTTTTCCGATTTTGTTGGCTCCCTATTTAAGCGGACCACTGTGCGAGGGTGCCATTCACCATTCAATTCATTCGCTCCATTCGATTTCCTCGTTTTCTCATTGTTTGGCAATTTATTGTACTATTATCCCCCAAAAATGACGAGTGCCAAAACAATGGTTTTACTCACTGTTTTGATTGGCCTCTCTGTCCAATTGTGCAAAAGTGATGATGGCACTGAGGAGGCCAATCAGGACAAACAGCACAAAAGCAGCGAACAGCAAACCCAAGGCGACACCAACGAAAACTTTTTCGGTGGGCAATTTTTAACCAAATCACAAAGTCTAAATCTATTATTATTTCATTTTGGTGATAATTTAGAATTTTTCAGTGCCATATATTTTTTTACAATTTAGGGTCAAAGGCAAATGGTAGAAATAGAGATATATTTGCATTTAAAATTTTTTTTAACATTCTCAAAATGGTGAAATCTTCACACAATTAAGGCTATTAAAGTAGTAATTATATATCACTTTTAAACTACCTACCATATGAACCATTTTTGTAGACCTTCCATAGATCTATCAATTTAACCAATGAGTTCAAGACGTGCTGGGACAATTCTTCAAAAAACCAAATGCGCAAGGCTAAGCTTAAGAAAAGCATTAAGCTGTAACTAAGCCAAGCCTGCCCAGGCTTAGACTAAAAATTACGGCGGTTTTTGAATTTGAGTCATCGCCCACATTATGGCGGGTTAGAGCCAGTGTTGTGACCTCGTACTCGTACTTTGGCCTCGTACTCGTACTCGTACTAGTACTCGTAGTACGAGTACGAGTACGAGCTCTAGGTACGAAGTCACAACACTGGTTAGAGCTTTAGAACCAGAACTTGTTTAAGTTGCTCTGAAAGGTCGTGTGGATTGATTTTAAATGTACTCTGCAGAGAATGAACACAAATTGCTGGAGGAGACCGCTCGCGGGCGCCAATTGCAGAATGTCGTCTACGGGCACCTGGGCAAAACGGCGCGTGCCGGGCGACTGTTGGAGAGTGAACGGCGGCAGCGTGGCGCCCAACGGAACGCCCTTGAATTGGAACGAGCCGAGCAAATGGCCAAATTGGCGGACGGAGTGCACCAGAAAGAGGCACAAATCCGCCATATCCAAGCACAAATCCAGACAACGCTGCGAGAGGCGCACCAACGCCTGGGCCAGCAACTGTTCGCGGGGTAGGCACCAACAAATTTGGGGAGCCATTGATAAGTAATTTGACAGATTAAAAGCGAACAGTAACTTGATCAACAAGCTCTATTAGTTGATTTTGGATCTGATTGATCTGATTTGCCTAGTTCCCCGTCTTTTCTGATCTGGGCTTGTTCTAATTCAAGCCGATGATTTTTTGAATTTATCTGTGTTCGTGTTACTCTTTTATTGGTGATCCGGCTGCTTTGATGTGGTGGATGGAACAATTTTGATCTGATCTGATCTGATCCAATCAAAAACTTTCTGGATATAATCTATTTTAGCCATCGGATCGGGTAAAGAGGACAAACTATCTAACGCAACCTAAACGGACAGGATAATTATCTACCGTTTCGCTCACTCAATATGTGTTGACTGATGTTGTTGGGGGGGGGGTCTCTGTCTAGCGTCTAGCGTCGGAAAAAATATAATTTAATTTTAAAATTGCTAGATATTTGTCCTATTCCATTGGATCAATTAAGACCTTGAGATTGAGACCTTCTCTGCTCTTATACTTTATATTAGCTCCAATCGACCCAAATCCTTTGATTCAAAATTCAACCAAATCTCAATTGACATTAAGCCTATTTTTAGCGCAAAATCTGCGTTCGATTGGGATGCGCAGAAGACCATCGAAAAGGAACAAATTGAACAGTTGCTTCGCGACTTGAGAAAAAAACAACGCGAAATTGTGGCGGAAAAGAGTGCGGAGAAAATTCTCATTGCGCAAGTGCGCGAAAAACGTTTGCATTTGCTTCAAAAGAATTTGCGCGAAAAGTACTTGGAACAGTTGCGTCAGGTTCTGTCAAAAAATAAAAATTATAAAATTTATTTAAAAACAATTATTAAATAATTTTTAATAAATTAAATTAATATTTAATTTTATTCAGGTAGAGGCAACTTTCGTTGAGGCCATGGCCCGCGTTGAGGCTGAAAATGCCGAAAAATACGCCCCCCAAATGGCCGCCACTGAGCAAGCGTTGAAGGAACAGAGCGACGGGAAACCACTGGCCGCGTTTGAGTCGCAAATGCGCAAACAGCTTGCGCAACTGGAACAGGCCCAAAAGCAAAGGGACCAGTGCGAAAAAGAGGCGAAACTGTATGCGCAAAAAACGCACCAACAAATTGAGGTAATTTCTAATAGAATCGGATTTCATTCAATAAACGATATCAACAATACAATAGCAATGGCAAATGGGATGTCATGATGTTTTTCGGAGCCCAAACCATAATATACTGTGAAGAAGCGGTAATACGGCCGTTAAGGTACGGCAAAAAACCACGGAGGATTAAATCTAGTTGTTTTATGTTCAAAAAACTGATCATCTATTGCTGGTTTGTTGGCCCTATATGACATGTCAAAGTTGGCAAAAACCATAGGGTGGACCCTTTTAGTTTTTTAGGTCAAAAATTTCAAATCGACAAATTATAGCTCATTCGACGCGTCTCGACGAGCCAAGTCGAATGGTATACCTGAGTTAGTATACCTGAGTTAGGCCAATCTGACTTTGATTATTTAAGCCTAAATTCACCTCCTGATTTTGTTGCCAAATTAATCAAAAGTGCTGCCTATTTAGGGCATTATTCAATGTATTGAACTCAAATAGCTTACATTTATCCATGAATTTTTTAAATGATTGGTTATTAAAATTTTATATTTAAAAACAGCAAAAAGGGATTGACGAATATCTATTTAATTTCAGAAAGCAGACGTCCAGTTGCACTTGAGCAAGGAATTGTTGCAAAAGCAGACGTTGGTGCTCGCATTTGTGCATCAAATGCACTCTTTGGCCGACTGTTTGAACGCACTCCAGGCAAAAAAAGTGGCACCGGATGCCACAAAAGTGGTGTCCCAATATGATGAAGAAGAATGCGTTGGACTCCACAAAAAAGTGCAGGTTAAAGTGAAAGAAATGGCCCAATTAAAATTGACTGGAAAGCATAAAACTATTTTTGAATTTGTGGATTTGAAATTTTAATTGTTGGCTTAAAAGCCTAGAATATGGGTTAAGTGTGAATTTAAATTTAAGAGTTTAAAAGAATAGAAAAATAGTCAAATTTTGAAATTTGAAAGACAAAAGTAAGAAAATGGAAACATTTTTTTGAAATTTGAAAGCTAAAAATCTATTTTTTGGTGAGTTCGTTTATTAATTCGTTTAGAGTCAGGAACTCGAGCTGAATTGGATCAAAAGTCACGGGATTAAAACACATAAAACAAATACTTATAATAAAATGGCGAATAAAATTATTAAGCAAAATAATAAAATTGGTGCACAAAAATGATGAAATTTTGCGTTTCGAAAAATTAATTTTTACGCACATTTTTCAGGCAACCGCCGACCAATTGGCATTGCCCAAATCGGATGACTCGGTCCCACTGATCCTCGGCGTGATGGGCAAACTGAGTGCGGGCGTTCGCGAATGGTTCAGTCCTCAAGTGAGCGAACAGGGTTTGGCCGCCACTCTGGCCGGACTGGAACAATTCTATGGGCAAGTGATTGCAAAAAATGGCGGCCCAAAAAATGACGGCTCAAAAATTGACGGCCAAATGATTATTGGCTACCAAAATGAGGAGGCAGAAAATGAGGTGGCCGAGAACACCGCAGAAATTCCACCAAACAGCAGTCCGTCAACCTCCTCTTTGGGCAGACGTCTGCTCAACTCGCTGTGGAGTGGCAAACGAGAACAATGAGTTTTATGGATGGTTATGAGTTATGACCTTATGATGATGAAAGCCCTGGAAACGGAAAGCATTTATTTGATTTGCACAAATTTTTTCGGATTGTTGAAACTATGAAACTTTGAGATTCTACACAGGTATTACATGGCAATGGCAATGGCAATGGCCTAGCTTCTTCATCGGGAAAAGAAATTCGAGAAAAAGTCGGAAGGAATCTAAGAACTTTTTGGCTTTGGACACGCAACTCAGACCGTTGTGCCGAACTCATCCCGAGCGATTCCCTCACATCTTTTTGGCTCTTCTTCCCCAAAGGCCTTCCATCCATCGGGCGACACGACACCGCTTCCCCTTTCCTCACTCGGAGTCGCATTTGTGCTTTCTTTTCCTCATGGGCACACTTCGCTTCTTGGACTCTTTCCTCTAGCTCTTTTTACGAAAATTTGGAGCCAGTCCAACTGTCCGAAATTTTTTCCCCAAAAATATCGGCAGAAAAAAATGACGTCCATACAAATGAAAATGAGCGTGAGTGGGTAGTGGGATGAATGGATGCGTTGTGTTTTCATTTACGAACAAAGACGCTGTCAATTTCTGCACATCAGCACATCAGACATCACTACATTTCGATCAGATTACGGGCATTACCCACCGATTTTGGGGCTTAAAAAGGCAACCATCCGAACGAGAAAATGTCACTCTTTTATTGTTTTGTTTTTGAAAATTGCTTACTTAAAAAATTCCCTTAATAATCCTCTTTTGGAGCCCAATTAATAGATTTAAAATATAATTCAAAATTATTTTTTTTCAAAATAATTAATTTCAGTTTCAAATTTGCGATGTGCAAGCAAATTATTTCTATTTATTCCACTCCATTTTTCGTGTTCTTCTGTAGCATATTCCTCTTTTTGGTCGCGTTGAATGGAGTCGATTGTGTGGAAGAAGAGGCGGAAAATGTGGCGATTGACAAAGTTTTCGAGCAAAAAATGCGGCAACTCAAAATCGGTAAGATTTGGTTTTTTGGGGAATTTGAATCGTAAAAAAGGAAATTTGAAAATCTTGCAAACGGTCAATTGATTTTTGAATTCCATTTTTGGCGCCAAAATTGGTCTTTTTTGATCCGTTTTATTCCTAGAGATATTGCAGATTATTCGCTCAAAGTGAGCCCTTTGTTCAAAGAGTTGGAGGAACGCAAGCAATGGTTGGAAGACGACAACAACAAAGAACTGGAAAAGAGAGTGCTGGCGGTCGGCAACGAAACGGAAAAATCCCTCGAAAAAATGATCGGCGAAACAATGCCGGTGAATGGAAAAAATTCAAAAAATTAATAAAAATTTTAAATTGATTTTTTAGCACTCAAAAATCATGGTTATTTTGGCGCTAAAAATCAATTCAAAACTAATGGCGATTTTGGCGCCAAAAACCAATTAAAAACTAATGGCGATTTTGGAGCCAAAAACCAATTAAAAACTAATAGCGATTTTGGCGCCAAAAACCAATTCAAAACGAATGTGGGTTTTTCGCGCCAAAAGTCAATTCAAAATTAGTGGCCTTTTCGAATTCAAATTTAACAGACATTTCCGCTTGCAGCTTCTGATCGCCGAGTTGGAGCAGTTCCGCCTATTGTCGATGGAAAGTGCCGTGCAGCGACGCCAAATTCTGGAGGCGTGCCCAGATGCATATGCGGAACTGGCGAATGCCCTCCACATTCCATTGCCCGTGACGACCTCTGTCGATCTACTTCAGGCGAGTGTCGACCACGGATTGAATGGCATTGTGGAGCAGTACAAGAACATGGCCACCGCCAACTTTGTGGGCCTACTCCGAATCCACTCGGCACTCCAAGAGGTGCTCTGCCATTGCGAACAACAGCAGCTCGCTGCCGCAAACGGCCGAAATCAGCAACAGCAAGAGGACCATGAAACCGGTGAGTAGGCATAGCTCCAAAATTGGATTCAAACCCAAAAAAGAAAATATTATTTTGGCGAAAAAACATTTTTTTGCCGAAACTCTCCTCTTTTTGCATACTTTATCAGTCTTGGCACAATGTTCTTTCGCCAATTTAATTATTTTTTTCGCTAAAATAATAAATAAATCACTGCCAAACCAAAAGTCCATTTTGATTCCGAAAATAGATTCAAATCGAACGTCCCTTTTTGGCGCCAAAATTGAATTCAAAACGAACTCGCTTTTTGGCGTGCGAAAATGAAAGAAGAAATTCAAAACCAAAGTAGAAAATTGCTTCCAAAATTTGCCTTCTTTAGACGACAAAGAGGTCAAGTCTGTTCTGGGACAAATTTCGGCGGGCGCAGAAGACAAGTTGGATCAGCCAACGAAAAAATTGTCCGTTTTGCAGCGCATCAAGGTGTCTTTGGGAAAGCGCAAAATCTTCTGGGCAGCAGACTGGCTGCTCAAACGACAGCTCAAATGCGACGGTAAGCGCCAAAATGAGTCAATAGAAATAATCTTCTTCCATGGGGGATTAATAGAAACTTTTCCTTTTAATTTTCTATTTTAAAGGCCTCTATGATAAAACACTGACGAGAGTGTGCAACGACTTCAAAACAATGATCAAGCGTCACGAACACTTGGACCCGACAAAAATGTACAACAAACTGAGTGAACTTTACGTTGTTTTGTTGGAAGCTTATCAACGACGTTATAAAATGCAATTTGTGCCAAAGCATAAGGTAGATCAAATTTTATACATTTATACTTATTTTCATCAAAAAATTAAATTTAATTCCTTGTTTGATTAAAACAATGAATTATTATCCAAAATAAATTTACAAAATTTTTATTTTATTTTTTAAAACTCGAATTTTATTTATCTTTTCGTTTGATTTTTTCTGTCCAATTTCAGCAAAGCCCATTGATTTCTGCGGTGGTGATGCCCTTCAAATTTGCATTTTGTACGCTCAAAGCGTTTCTGCATGTGTTCCCAAAATCTACGAATGCCTACCGCATTTTGGGGAAAAATACACGGAGAGCAGATGATGGCTACACACAGCACATGTTCGAAATGGTGCTGAACAAGCTGCACTCATCGCTGGAAGAGGCGAAAGCGGTAAGAATAAAAAAGCAAGGCAATCAGATTAACCCAGATCAGATCAAGTCTAAACGGGATAAGAACAAGTTAATCAGATCGATCCGATAAATGCAATAAGATCGATCAGATCAAGTCAATTAGATCAACGCAGTCAGATCGATCAGATCTTGGGTGTCTTCAGATCAAAACAAATCCGATCAGATTAAGGGCAATCAAGCAAAAATCAGATCAAGTCAATCAGATTAACCCAGATCAGTTAAAGTCAATCAGATCGATCGGATAAATGCAAAAATATCGATCTGAACAAGTCAATCCAAGTCAATCGATCAACCCAGAACCCAGAATAGATCAAGTCAATCAGATCAACCAAGAATAGCTTCAAGTAAAGTCAATAAGATTACCCAAGATCAGATAAAGTCAATAGAAAAATTCAGATCAAATCAAACAGATCAAACTAAATTTGATAAGCTTTAGATTGTTTAACAAAACAGTACTACAAATTCAAAGTTGAATGGGACTTATCCATCAATTCAGGTCAGATCAAATTATAGATCAGGGGCCAGTCAGAAGAAATCACAATGAATATAGAGTTATCAAGCATTATCTTTATCTTTCAATTTTTGAGTAGTTAGGATTGAATTTTAAATTTTCTAAAAAAAGGAAGTGCTTCGCGGCGACGACGAGACCAATGTGAACCGAAAGGCGCGTCCAATCGCTGGCATTTTGGGCACACTCACCAAGCACATTGGAATGCCCGCTCTGATGGTTGCGCTGGTCATCTGCAATGGAATCATGTTCCGTCAGTGAAACAATTAAATTAAATATAATATATTAATAAAATTTTAAAATTTTAAAAATTTCATTTTTTTGTAAAATTTAAAAATTTGAAATCGAATAATTTTACGTGTCTTGGCGGTAACATTTAAAAATAATTATCTATTTATTTTTTATTCGATGGCAGTAATTGCAAATATTACAGATTACGCTGGACTAGCCGTCATTGGGAGCGCCTTTGCTTCTGTTCTGATCAGCGAATTTTTATTCCAGAGCTGGCAGCTGTGGATTCAGAACTGCTTTTGAGATTGGGCCAGAGGATGGATGATTTTTGTCGGGTTTTTTGGTAAAATTTGTTTCGGGAGTTTATTAGAGTTCATTTGTTTACATATTTTGTTTCAAATTTCGGGCTTTTATTGGTTCATTCATTTTTATTTTTAGTCGCGTATAAAGCATATTTGAAATTTTGTGCATTAAAGAAATGTTGATTCAAATTCATTTTGACCATAGGATTCAAATTTAAAAGTATCTATTTTCAAAAAATGAAAAAAAGTCGACACACTATAGCTTTGTCCAGAATGACCAGGGATCAATCATATCATTGACTCAGCTAATTAAGAAAATTGATTAAAAAATCAAGTACTTGATGAAAAATCTATGGTTTGATAAACTCTATGATTTTTAATGATCTACTTGATTAATCAATGTCAGGAAGTCAGAATGCTTTTTTCATTTTTAGCGCATTATTTTCAGCAAAAAACTGTAAATGGCCAAACCAGAATGGCCAAATTGCACCATTAAAATTGTGTTGTTGTGCGAACTTGGTCGGCTGACTATAACGTAATTTTGTTTGCCCACAATCAAGAGTTGTTGTCGTCTCAATTCTGAATTAATGCAATTTTGCACGTTAACCTCAGCACGGGCTTAATTGTCGTATTTACTTGCAGAACAGCAGCAGGACCACACACAAACGCCTAGAGTGCGGCGCATATTTTGGCGTCACACACAGACTGTCAGATAAATGAACGGAACTCATTGTGAATATGTGCCCCACGAAATCTAATCTGGAAACAGGCAAATTCCTGGCCGTCATTTCCGCGCGTTGCCCGCACTCTAGGCGTTTCTTAAATCTTTAGGCTAGACTTGATAGGTTTGAGACTTTAGGCTAGGCTTATGCTTGCGGCTTAGACATAGACTTGGGCCGAGCTGCGTGACATTTTATTTTTTTTATTTTTATTTATTCATTGGATAAATGTGTGAGTATCACTTAAACAATGTGTAGTTTCATCGTTGGGGGTGATTTTTGTTAGTAGTATATTTTTTTGGGATTTTGATTCCCAACAATCATTGATTAAATGGTAGCTGGAAGTGACACGCCAAATGTCACTGATGTTATCCTATTATCCATTGGATTGTATTTTTGTATTGGCAATTAATTTTAAGAGTCAAATCAGCCCCAAAATGGGCAGCTACCCGAGCCATGGCGACAAGCAGATGCAAGTGAAAACGCGTCAGATCGACAAGGCGCTGCTCGAGTCGCATTTGGTGGAGCAGAAAATCGTCAAAATGCTACTGCTCGGTAAAATCAATAATGCCTCAACAAATTTAAATTTTAAAGAAAGGCCCAAAAATTGGCAAAATTGTGGTCAATAGCCACAGTTCGATCTATAAAGTGCTGATTTAATTTTGCAATTTTAAGGCGCTGCCGAATGCGGAAAAAGCACCGTTCTGAAGCAGATGCGGTGAACATTATTAGTCGAGTAACGAGAGTCCCGAAAGCTAATTTATGATGCTTAAGCATTCTGCACGCTCATGGCTTTAGTGAAGAGGAAAAAGAAAGAGTGCGCTCGGCCGTTTACAACGACACAGGTGGGCACTAAGATTGGCAACAGGTCAACTATTAGTAGAGATCAAACTGGCCAGAATTATTTAATGAGAGGACACCGGGCAATTGGGTGAGAAATAAAAGATTTACTTGGCTACACTTTAGGCTCAGAAATTAGAAGTAGACTTAAACTTTGGGAGTATAGGCTTAGTTTAGGCTTTAAGCTAAAATTAAAGTACCACAATTACTTTGGACTTAGAAGTGAGTTAAGCGTAGTATTTTAAACTTAGGCTAAAAATTTAACATAGCATCATAACCTTGTCAAGACTGGTCAAATAGACGTGTTTTTGAGACCATTCGACTAGATTCATCAACAGAAGTCTTTGATTAAAGTGATAAAAAGATCAAGTAAAATCTAGGAAAAACCCTAACTGACCCAATCCCTCCTGCACAGTAATTGCAATGGCCGATCTGTTGCGCGTGATGCAGCATCTGAACATTCCGTTCCAGAACCCCAATCTTGAGGTTTTGTTTTGTCTCAATGTCCCGTGTTAAATACTAAATTGATTGTTTAGCCAGCGGCTCACATTGTTCTGGAGGCTGTGAAGTGCGACGGCGAATTGAAACTGTGGAGTGCCGAATTGGCGAGCGCAATCAAACATCTGTGGGCCGACAAAAATGTGCGCGAGAAGGTGTTTCCGCACGGAAAACAGTTCCAGCTGCGTGATAACAGCGCATAGTAAGTGCCTCATTTGAAATTTGAGTTGAACTATACATCTTGTACTATATAAAACTTTACCTGATCTGATCAAACTTCATTGATCGTGATTAATGATTGATTGCTTATTTTTGAATCTTACAATATTTTATTCTCGATGATCATTGATCAAATATCAGATTTGATATCAATTTTTAAGTGAACTTATCAAAATCGATCTGGACCTTAGATTAATCTCAAGTCAAATTGATCTCATTTGAAATATATTTTATGATCTTTATTGATCTAATATTTTGCACATACATTCAAAAGTTCCGCATTAAGTTTTCTCGACGCCATCGATCGCACCTCCCGCCAGGAATATGTGCCAACAGAGCAGGACATGCTGTTGACGCGAGTGCAAACAACTGGCATCATTGAGGCAACCAAACACTGAATTTTCAGGATAAAACAAATTTCAGTCGTTCAGGTCAAGTTCACGATGCATGGGATGCCTTTTCGCGTGTTCGACATGGGCGGACAGCGATCCGAGCGCAAGAAGTGGATTCACTGCTTTGAGGGTGTCAACTCCGTCATTTTCATCACCGCAATCAGCGAGTTCGACCAACAACTGCGCGAAGACAAGAGCACAGTGAGCAGACACAACACTAAGACTGGGAAGGATGGGCCATTTCTGTGCCAAATTTTAAGAAAATGAAGTAACTCCAATCTCCAATTAGTGAAGACTGAAGATAGAGTGTCATTTGATAGCAAATACCGATGACTATCTGGGCCAATTAAAGAGTTGGACTCGTTCGGCCAAACCACTCCAAAGTTAGGGCCCAAAAACTGGTCCCAACTTGGCACATTTGGCTTGAGTTCAATCAAAAAATCATAACTCAACGATTGATCAGCCAATTTGAATGGACTCTTTTTCGGAAAAATAGCCACCATTGTTGGCTATCCAATGAGCCCATGTGATCAATTGTCCGATCTGGATTGGTCACTTGATGCTTTTGAATTTTGATGAACTTTTTGGATTGCAATTTCACACATTTTTAATTTTGATGACATTTTCGGTTGGATTATAATTTCACATATTTATTTGTTTGATTAAAATTTGGAATTTCTCCTTCAATTTTTTGGGTGTTAAAGGTGTTTTTTGAGTCAAATGGTGTAGCACCGATTTCGAGTAAAGAACAGTGCCAGCGAACAAGAACTCCGATTAGGTCTCATTTGAGTTATAGAAAATAATCGTTTTGTCAAATGTACCTATGGGTGGTGAACGTTTCAGCGGCAGACTGTTCGATGGAAAAATAATAAGTGGACAAGGAACGAAGCTAAGACAGAATTCTTGGACTCATTGGATAGAACAAAAATGGTCTAAGGCCTGAATTGCTTGGTCCAGCTTTGAATAAGTTATGGCCAAAAACACTCGGAAATTGGCCCATTTGAGAGTGGATTTCATTTCCATTTTATAAATTTATATTCAGCAAATGGTTAAATTTGGATTTCATAGCTCAAAGTCTGCAATTGAAAATATTACTATTTAAAATATACGTATAAACTATAATATTATCTATAGCTTCGGGTTTTGAAGTTGAACCGAAAATTTTGTGCCCCGCCGCATCGACAATTCAAACGTTCATTCGACGAAAATGTGCGGAGATTGGACACGGAATGGACAGAATGTTATCTGTCGCCTGTTGGGAGAGAGAGAGGGGGTTTCCCATTCATTTTGCGGAGATCTGACACAAAGGGAACAGTGAATGGGCACAATTTCTGTTTATAAAAAGGCGCAAACATCAGGCTTAGGATCGACAATTAATGTTTCATCATGGAATGTTCCCATGGTGTTGGCCACAAAAAACCCATTTTTTTAATTTAGAAAAATGTTTTTTGGGTTATATCTTACCGTAACATTATTAGGTATTCGTAATTTTTTAGACAAAATTTAGAGCTGTTCCACGTTCCCATGGTGTTGGCTACAAAAAACCCATTTTTTTTTAATTTAGATAAATGCCTTTTTGTTTTGAAATTTTTAATTTAATATATTAGGTTTTCGTAATTTTTTAAACAAAATTAATAGCTATTTCACAAAATTCAATTTTACCATTTGCTAGGCCAAAGCCATTCTCCCATTCTCACGAATTTTTTTTATTATAAGCAAGCCAAGATTTTTAAAGAAATAATTTTCTAAGCCATCAATGAATTTTATAAGTTTGAATTAAATATAATTTTGGCTAATTTTTAAGTAAATTTTTTAAATTCATTTGAATTTGAATTTTAGCTATTTTAAGCGCATTTTGTTTAAATTCAAATTTGGAGAACAGAAAGTTTTGTGCCTTTTTCATCAGAGAGATCACACACATCTCACACTGACGGAGCAGAACAAGGGCACAAAAGACACAATTTCAGGCGAAACGCGAAACCATAAATTTTTCATCACACGCCCTTCCAAAAGAGTTCCCATGCCGACAGCCGCTATTGCTCCCACAATACTCAAAGCCTTTCAACAGCTGCCCTTGCTGCTGATCGTCGCCATTCTGTCCAGTTGCATGCCACTTTTGCGCGCCCAAAACATGTCGTTCGGAGCGGACAACTTCTACCAGAGCGAGAATGTGAGCGTCAACAAGGTGATTGATGTTCCTGAAAATAAACAAGCTCATTCAAATCCATTCTTAAAGAGTAGGCCTTTTGCATTTGACTGAAAAATGAACTCAACTTTTGCGCAATACAACCCATAAAATATTTAATATAGGTGGTTTTCCGGAACCAGTTCAAGCTGGAAATCGTCGCCAACCTGTTCATCCTCAAATCAGTCAACTGCAATGGCTGTCGAGGTAAAATACATATTGTAAAACTGGAAAAATTGGCCCCGTTAGGTAAAGATTGTTGAGGGACAAAAAGGTTATTGGGACGTCATGAATTGCGCTTCTGTGTTATTGAACTCACTCTCCAGCAACAAAAAAGATTGCAGTTTTATGAGAGAAGTGATAGGCCATTGACATTTATAAGTGGAAGCCAAAAGAAAGAAAGGTCCAGAATGAGGTTGGACACTTGATCAGATATCTTTTATCACTGATCTGTTCAGTTTTGATTTGTTTGAACCCATCTTTTGAGTCTCGGTGCCAGATTCCGAAAATATTTAATTCATTTTGAAATTTTCGGAATGTTCTTCGTTTTCCACCATTGGGCTGTAAAAACTAAAACGGGCCAAGGCACAAAAGGAGGATCCAGGAGTAACTTGACCACAATACACTTCCCATCCCGTCCACCATTTGTACCGCATTGCGCACATATCAAGCTCCGAACTTACGCTAAAATTGCATTGTGTCGCGCTTCTCAGGCGACGCCACCAAAATGCCCGCAATCATCGTGGGCCCCCCAATGGGCGCGGTCAAGGAGCAGAGTGCCAATTTGTACGCGCAAATATTGGCTGAACGCGGTTTCGTCACGCTTGCCATCGATCAGTCCTATTGGGGAGTGAGCGGCGGACTGCCCCGGAACACTGTTTCACCCGACATCTACGCGGAGACGTTCAGTGCTGCGGTGGACTACTTGGGCACAAAAGTGCCCGTGGTGGACAGGTATGTGCAATCCAGCAATGGCCTTAAAGATGATGTCTAACCAAAATCTATCCAAATCATTTGATGGTCACAGATTACCGTTGATCACTGATAGTCACAGAGATCACCATTAATCAACAGATTATCATGTTGATCGGTTTCCATTTTGAGTGCAAGATTTTTGATCGCTATAATTAAGCGCTGATCAATGATGATCGAGAAAGTAATCGTTTTGACATTAGAGATCAAAATTCTGACGCTAAAATATGTTTTGATATTCAAAAATTGATATCACTTTGTTCAGTCGCAGATTTACTAATCAGTCCAGACCTTAACTGATCAATATCAATTCATCACCCACGCATCAGTCATGATACCAACTGATCCATCACAAATCAATGTACATCAAGGATCAATGTTGATCAGTCCCAGTTCAGCTGATCTCAGTCGCAAATCGCCTTTTGATCAAGTTGCCATTTCTTTGCAGGGAACGCATTGGCGTGCTGGGCATTTGCGGGAGCGGCGGTTTTGCGATCAGCGCCGCCAAGATTGATCCGCGCATGAAGGCTGTGGCCACCGTGTCCATGTACGATATGGGCGCCGCCAACCGCAACGGCATTCGGCACTCGTTGAGCGCGGAGCTGCGCAATCGGATCATTGCGGCGGCGGTCGAGCAACGCTATCGAGAGTTCGCGGGCGCCGATGTGGCCTACGGGAACGGCACATTCCACGATGGCACTGATCCGGCGATCATTGCCGAATTCATGGACTTCTACGGAACCGCACGAGGCCAATACAAACCCAAGGGTAGGTGTAGAAAATGAGCATAAGTGTTAAGCTTTGATTGAACTGATCATTGTGATCAATGGATTAGGCTGATCAAATCAGTCCAGATCGTTACGATTAAGGCAATGATCGTCTTCACAGATTGAATCTGATCACGATTGTGATCGATCAAGATCACCACTCGGATCAAAATTTTCAGTCAAAAATTATAATCAGCCTTTGAACTTTCCTAGATTTCCCTAATCACTACTTGATGAGTTCAAAGATCATCATTGATCACTCACTACTTATGTAGATCAGTCCAGATCGTTAACGATTAGTAGTATTGTACAACAGTCAGTCCTTCAGATTGGTCTGATCACTTAACTCTTGATTGATCAAGAGGGCTACCTATAGATTCCCCCCCCCCCCCCAAGTTCCCCCCCGTTTAATTCCCCCCTCCAGAATTCCCCCCCTGCCTGA
>VAHH01000422.1:0-31297 GCA_013357305.1 Radopholus similis | reverse complement strand
GATCTAAACATTGGGGAAATTTGAACGGCCGATGTGTCCTTGGGCCGAGCGGGGGACGGATTGGCGTTCAATTGTCGGAGACAACATCTCCGCTCTCAAGTCTGCACCAATTTGCACCGCACAGGAATTGACCTGAAGACGGCCTCCAAATTCTTCGCCAATCGATTCACTTGCGGCTGCTCAGTGGTGGCTGGCGCCAACGACGAGTTATTTGGTCATCCAAGGTGACTTCATTGTTTATTAACTTTCAAATGAAAAGTCGGATCAATCTAATTCTTCTTGCGCTCGATAGAGGGCACTTGAAGCAGCTGAGGAAAAGCTGAATCGATTGATCGGTGATTGGTCGATCAAATTTTATTAATGATTTTTCATTTTGATCTAATTCAAATAAATTTAAATAGCTTTTTTATTTTACACTTTTCTCTGTTATCGATCCATTGAATTTCTTTCATTTCATTTCTTTCTCCTATTTTTCGTTCATTTCACCGCCACCACCACACCATCGATTGCCCTTTTTGGGGCAGCGGATGCGCTGAATATTGTGTTTATATTTTTGGTTTATTTGTGCAGCCAAAAACAACAAATTCTGCGATCAATTCGGCGCAACAATTTCGTTCGCTGTTTGCTGTGAGATTTTCCAATTTCGTGCGCAACCCGTTCCCCTGCTGGATGGTTTGATGCGTGCTGCCGGCCCTGGAGCGCCTCCCAAACACGTGTTCTTGCCTCTGTCGCCGACGCTGTCCGCGTCCAAGCGCCGCAACAAGGACCGTCGCCGATGGCTGCTCTCCTTGCTCTTGGCGCTCGCATTTTTTGGCGTCTACGTCTGGTTCTACACATCGCTAGACGCGCACTTTGATGAGCGATTTCCAGATGGGTACGAAGACACATTAAAATATGTATATAGTTATATCCCAAAAACCTAATTTTTAATTCGATTTTATGAGTAATTTATTAATTTAATTTATAATCGTGCCTGATTCCCCATTTTATTCTCTTTTTAATTTTGTTGGTCACACAAATTCCACGACTCATTTCCCCTCCCTATTTAGGCATCCAATCCCAGCAGAGTACGCGATGGCCGAGTTCCCTGTCGCTGAAGAGCCGTTGCATCCGCCGGGCACGTCTGTCCATGCAACGCATCAGATTCCCTCCGGCCCCCGAGAAGGTCCCGGCGAAAATGGCGCAGGCATTGTGCTGGAGGGCGAAGAGAAGGCGGAGGGAGATGAACAAATGAAAACATGGTTCATAAACGTCAAAGCCAGGTAAAGGCGATAAAAAATTGTAAAATTTTAATATTATTCGAAAATGCACAAATTTGAATTTTCCATGACCCATTTTTTATTAAATGTGCAAATTTGAATTTTCCACGCTCCATTTTTGCAGCGAAAAGATCTCGCTGGACCGCTCTGTTCCCGATGTGCGAACACCAAAGTGCCGTTCGCTGCCTTATGACGTGCGCAATTTGCCTTCCGCCTCGGTGGTGATCATTTTTACGGATGAGGCACTTTCTGTGCTGCTGCGCACGGTGCACTCGGTGGTGAACCGGTCTCCGGCGATGCTGCTACGTGAGGTGGTCCTGGTGGACGACTTCTCCCAGCGGGGTTGGACAATTGGAAATAATTGAACGAAAAACCGAAACATTCGTGTAATTTCAGAAGAACTGCACTCCAAGCTGACCAACCACTTGCGCAGATTTGGCACTTTGGTGCGCCTGATTCGCGCTCGCGCTCGCCTGGGACTGATCCGTGCAAAAATTGTGGGCGCCAAATACGCACGAGGCGATGTGGTCGTGTTCTTGGATTCGCACTGCGAGGCGTCACCGGGCTGGCTGGAGCCGCTGGTGCACCGCATTCGCGAGAAGCGCACTGCAGTCGTGTGCCCCGTGATCGACATGATCTCGGACGCCACGCTGCAGTACATGGGCGGAGGCGCAGGTGGAATTGGTAAAGAGATCGAAAGATGGAAATTGTGCAAATCAATTTTGTTCTCATTCATATTCACAAATTTTCACGTTTCAAAGGAAATTGTGCAAATCAATTTTGTTCTCATTCATATTCACAATTTTCAGAATTAATGCTTTTTAATTTTTTTTCACCCAACAACACAAATTTCATTTTAACTTTTAAGTTTTAAGGCACGTTCTGGTGGTCCCTGCACTACAGAATGGACGCTATCCCAGAGAGTGAACAGCGTCGCCGAACAGAGCCGCAGACGGACTATTTGCTGACGCCCACCATGGCCGGAGGGCTGTTCGCCGTGAACAGGGAGTACTTCTTCGAGGTGGGCGCCTACGATCCCGGCATGGACATTTGGGGCGGCGAGAACCTGGAGATCTCGTTCAGAGTCAGTTACCATTTTCAATTTTTGCGATTTTTCCACGAGTTGGGGTCATTTGCGCGCCAGTCCAATTGCGCGCCAGTACCTATTTTTTTAGCCTAAGCCAAGCTTAGCTCAGCAAGCTTAGCCTACATCTAAGCCCAAAGTGTAGCCAAGTGGGCTTTTTTAGCTTAAGCCAAAGCAAGCTTAGCTTAGGTAAGCTTAGCCTACGTCTAAACCCAGAAAACTTAGCTTAGCTTAAGCTTACAGATTGAAGTCGATTCAACACGGTTTTAAGCGATTTTAAGTTGGCGCGCAAATGACCCCCGCGCGCAAATGGGCGGCGCGCAAATGTCCAATACCCTTTTTCCAACTCATTTTTCAGGTCTGGATGTGTGGCGGCTCCATCGAAATCATTCCCTGTTCCCACGTCGGACACATCTACCGCAGCGGACACCCGTACAACATGACCGGAAAGGGCGGCAACAAGGATGTGCACGGCACCAATTCAAAGCGACTCGCCGAAGTGTGGATGGACGACTACAAACGCCTTTTCTACGTGCACCGCATGGGACTGAAGGTGAGTGTGGTGTTTTGCGTGATGAGGAATTATGATTGGCTCCCGACAAGGGCATCAGGACGTGGACGTCGGCGATCTTGGCGAGCGCAAAGCGCTGAGGGAACGCCTCCAGTGCCATTCGTTCAAATGGTATCTGGACACAGTGATCCCGGAAAAGTTCATTCCGGACGAGGGAGTCAGGGCGTACGGAATGGTATAAAAAAACAAAATTGAACTTGTAAAATTTTAAAGGCTTCATTTAAGGTTCGCAATCGACTGGGAGTGCTGTGTCTGGACACGCTGCAGCGGCTGGAGAACAAAGGCACCGTCATTTTGGGGCTGTGGGACTGCCAAGCGGGTGGAAGCTCTTCGCAGGTTGGTTAATCAATTTAATTTGATATCAAGCACTTGACGATGCCACAAGTTTTCAGCGAGTTCTATTCTTTTGAAAAAACGACTACTAAAAATCAGTCGACATTTTCAAAAATTCATAAAAAATTTAAAAGTGCTAAAAATAAAATCTAATTACGTAACTTTGTTAAGCTTTTTGAGAGCTTTAATTTGATATCAAGCACTTGATGTTGCCACAAGTTTTCAGCGAGTTCTATTCTTTTGAAAAAACGAGCACAAAAAATCAGTCGACACTTAATAAAAAAAATCAAATGAATAAATTATAAATCTGATCCCGGCGAATAATCAATATTGGAACATATCCGAATGTTCCATACACAACATGAACGCATAAGAATCATTTTCAATTTCCAGGCATTCATTCCATTTCCAGGCATTCAGCTGGAGCGCTGACGCGCAATTGCGGCGTGAAACCACTTGCGTGGACATTGACGCCAAAACCAGGGCGGACAAAGAGGGCGCAAAGGCAATTCTGCGGGACTGCGTCGCATCGCGCATCTCCGCATTTGAGCACACCAAGGTGGAACAAACATTATATCTGGAGCCAAGGGAATTGGTCAATTTGCAGGCGGGCCAATTGAAACATGTGGCCAGCGGCCTCTGCTTGGACGCGGATTCGTTGGGACAGGGCGACGACGTTCGGTTCGTTGGATGCAACGCGCAAAAGATAAGCCAGCAATGGACGCTCGGCAAATATTTTGACTTTTGAGATTTTGGGAGGCTCCCAGCTTCCAAGGCCTTGTTTATTTTTTACCACCCTTGAACATTTTTCGCCATCCAAAACAATTCTTTTTGCCACCCAAAATAAATACTGTCATAGAGGCTAGCGAGGCATAACTTGGTCCAGATTGGTCAGATCGGCCAAATTCTGACAGCATATCTATACTTTGATTACAAAAAGAATAGTTCTTGGTGGTAAAAAAATGAATGACATCCTTTCGTCCTTTGCATTTGCATCGGCAAAAGTTTCTTTTTGGCAATAGATTGGATTTTTTGGCAATGAAATATTGGAGGATTTTAGCTTTTAGGCAAGACAGACTTCATAACTTTGTTCAAAATAATCAGATGGGCTAATTCTGGTACCATTCGATTCAGTTGGTTGAGACCTTGAGACGCGACGAATGAGCTATAATTTGTCCATTTGTTTGGCCTGAAAACCCAAAACGGTCCACCAATGTTTTTTGCCAATTTTGAAAAGGTCATAACTTTGTCCAAAATGGCCCGATCCTCAGCGAGCTCTATCGAATGACACCAAGGTCAATCCGATCCAATTTTTATATTGCCTAAAAATCCAATCTTTGCCTAAAAGAATCGACGGCCCATTTGCATTTTGCTTTCATGCTTCATAGTTCATATCTAGTACGTTCATCTAGGGATTTGTTTTTACCAAACATTCAAAAATAATTGTGTATTTATTAATTTTTCGTCGATTTTCGCTTGCTGTTGATTTTGATTGTTGTTTGTCATATCCATTGTCACTGATTTCCTATTTCCTTTTCTGATAGGCGTTTTCGGTTTTCGCAACAAAAAGGTTTATTTCGCGCAGGTATAATATGTGATTGATTTTCATTTTTAACCCAGAAGGCAATGCATGCGTTTTGTACTTTTTGCCTCGTCTCGCCGCCATTTCCCTCAATCATTATTCCTTCGCACATTCAATTCCCCCATTTCCCCTCCCGATTCGTCTCCGATTGCAATTCTGTACAGTCGGCGAGGCAAGAAAAGAAGTTAAACTGGTGAATTATGACAAAATTTGTTCAACAAATTACAATCGTTCTGCTAGAATCCGATTCAAAGCCAAACGGTTTCCTTCATTTATATAAATTGAAACACAATCATTTGCAACAGTTAATCATAGTTTTATAGTACTATTTACAAATGTGCTACTTTTACATTTTTCTCAGACGGGAGTTATCAGAGCGGGGAGAGGAGAGAAGGGACACCGGCAGATAACGAGCACACATACTTATGTAGCCTTCACATTTTGACAGTCGAGAATCGAGACTGTCCAGTCTGTTTGTTGGCCCTTTTCCTTCATTCCAATCCAATTATTCGCGTAAACGCCGGATGAATCAGTACAAACAAAGCGCATATTCGCCGCTTCCCAATTAACATCACATTTTGCGGCTTGACCGCAGCCCTCTGCCCCGTGTGGGTCATATGCGTGTGTGTGTGTGTGTCTGTGTGTGGCTTTTCCCAGTGCACGCCGAATCACCTTTGTTTGCCCATTGCCCACTCCGCAAACATTTGCAGCGCGCCAAGCAGCGAGAGCAAGACAGCATTCCTTATTCCCCCTTTACCAATTCAACAGTGCAGCTGGCCCAGCTCCAATCGATTCCCGCCCAGTCCCGGAATTGAGTCAGCCGAAAGGGAAAGCAAAGACGGGCGAAAGGGCACAACAGTGATGGCATATGCAACGCGATACTACGATTATCAGGTATTTTGGGTTCTCTTTTCAAATATTTATTTAATTGACCATTCTATCAGATTGCGGTCATTTTCGCCATTCTGCTCGCCGGAATGTTGCTGCTGGCGATGGTTGTGGGAGCCATTTACTTCATTTGTGTGGTGAACATGCGCGGCAAAAAGAGCGGCGCAATCACGAGGGTGCCGTCGGGCAGAAGCACGTTGCGCACACGCCTCGACTGGCCCCAGCAGCAGCAGCAGTTTGCACCGATTCAGCAACAGCAACAGTACCCAGTGCAACAGCAATACCCGCAGCCGCAAGAGGGGTAAGCCAAAATGGGGCATTCTTTGCGAGTTTGTACTGCTCAAACTTGATGACCTCGAGTTGAAGGTGTTCAACCAACCAACCACACATGCCAATTGGATTTATTGGTGTTGGTGGGATATTGGATTCAGTGATTCGACTCGACTCTAGAGATTGAGTGAATCGATTGACTAGGTCGTTGTTCTTTGGTTGGCTGAACGTCCGAATTCGAGGTCAGACGTGTCAGAGCCACAATACGAGAAATATTTTTGAGAAACCATTGCCATGTGCCAGAACTCAAAAATAATAGTTTTTGGGTGGGAAAGTAATTAATTGGTGGTATTACAGTTATTCGGTGCCACAACAGCAGCAACCACAATACTATCCATCACCGCAGCAGTATGATCAGCGACAGACGCGAGTGCAAGAGTTGCAGCCGGACTACTTCCAGCAACAGGTCGACAAATTCAAAGGAATGCCTAACGCTCCACAAACATTTGTTTTTGCAGGGCCCGATCACCTACACGTCAGTCTATCCGTACGAACAGCAGCAGCTGCATTCCTATCAGCCGGCGACTTCGTACCACATGTCGTCCGTTTGAAGAAAATTGAATTTTTATGTCGACATTTATACACTTTTTCCAAACAATCTCGCCCAACATTTTTGTGCATTTACTTCACTTAACATTTTTGCAACTCCTCACCACACATTGACTATCACTGCTCTACTTATTAACAAATTGCCATTCATTCTTTTACACTTTTTAAAGGATAAATATTGAGATATTTTATGTCTTATTTATCTGAATCACAGAGTTCAGTACTCACTTTTACATTATCGCTTTTCTGCATCGCAATAAGAAAATAAGAATACTTTTGCATTTTCAACATGTAAAATACAAAAATATAAAATACATAGGTATGGTTTGGATATGCAGATTTAGAGATTGTTTTTGCGTGAGAAAACCCGAAGAGTGATGATGATTACCTCATGACGCTGGCGTTGTCTGTGGTGAGAGTGTGAGAGTAATGCGAGGGTTAATGAAAAAGAGATAGAGAATACTAGAGATGAGAAAAGACAATGGGATGAAATGTATTTGTGAATGCAATTCGCCAAAAATGTACTGTAATGGCGTCGCCTAGCGCGCCCGCATCTTTTCATTTCTAACAGCCATAGCCAAGGCCACTAACTAAGGTTGTATGCCGCGTGTGTGTTCCGTTTTTTAAAGTCAATTATTAGACTTTTCATGTAGCATTTATAGATGGATTAAGAATTGATCAGATATTTGGCATTTTATTTTTTTCGTTGTACCTCAATTTTCCGTTTTTCGTTCGCATTTCATATTGATGCCTTTTTCAGGTTGGCATCAAGAGTATTGTGCACAATTTGAATTCAAAAAAATATTTTTTTTCGACAACCAAAATGACCGAGCCAGAACACGAAGTGAGCGAGCCGAGACAACGATATTCGCTCCGCGAAAGCTCCAAATTGACGCCAAAATACAGAGACTATGTCGACCAACAGCAAGTTCTCGTACAGCAACAGCATAGTGCTGTGGGTAGCAGCTACCAGCAAATTGCACATCAAGCGCCCACAATTCAACGGTTTAATTTGAAATGTTTTAATCTTCATATGTACTCGTTAAACTTAGATCGCGTGGATCAACTCCCAAAAAGCAGCTAGCTCAAAAGCAATTTCCCGTCCAAACTACAGCCGCAAAGGCCTCTTATTCGTTGCGACGCAAAAATGTGGTAAAAGAAGAGACATATGAGCAGCAGGAACAACACGAGCAAGAGATGGAGATCGGTGCTGAGCAGGAAGTGAGCACAAGCGCATATGTGAGTTTAGCTGTGAGATTAGTCTGTGCTTTATGCTTTTAATTCAGGAGCCGGAGGTTGAAAGACCACCACCAACTCGTCCTGCATATCGCTTACCGCCACATGAACGACGCTATACCACTGGCGCGGATTTGTCTAATGAACTTAAAGTGAATCTACGAAAGCTAAAGGTTCACTGTTTAGTTTTTAATTCACACTTAAACGAACACTCAATCTGTGCAGAATATGCTCAAATTGCCGAAGGCGCGTCGCTTCGTGTTCTGCGAGTTCTTCTATTCGGGAGTGGACCAGCAACTGTTTCTGATGGAGAACGAGTTCTCGCAACTGATGCGCGAATCGTTCCCAAACGTGAAAACAATCAAATTACGCCGGCCGGAGTGGCGCGAAGTTCGGCGCTTAATCGGCAAACCGAGGCGCTGTTCGCAGGCATTTTTGAATGAAGAACGCGAGGCATTGGAGGCAAAACGGTTTGAGCCATTTTGGTAATTTAGACGCGTTATTCTTCAATTTTCAGCCAGAAAATTCGTCAAATCTACAATGGCACTTGCACATCATTTGAGGACGACCCAATCGACTTGCCGGCCAATTTGCCGCGCCATCCCATTGTCGGCCAGAAGATCTATGCGCGCGTTCGTTCGCCAAAGGACGGCATCTACGCAGCAACAGTCGAGTAAAATTTGAAAGTCGGCAATCTTCGGGAATCTGGGTCCCGGACTGGGAACAAATTTTTCCCCCAAAGCTATATCCACAGGTTTCCTTGTGCGTTAAAAACGATAAAGCAATCAAAATCTTCTGGCTTATGGCTCGTCAAATGTCCTCTTATCCCAGTCCGGGAACCAGATTCCCTAGGATTGCCCGAAAGTTGTTTGAATGTGTCGAAACAATTTGTGCAGCGCAATCACTGATGACGGCTATCGGGTGGTGTTCGAAAAGGACGACCAGTTGCCTCCGACCACGATCAAGGACTACGAAGTGATGTGCGATCAGCCCATGGAACTGCTCTCCATCAACTACTTCATGGAGCAGAACCGCGCAAAAGCACGCGGCAACAAGACGGTCTCGGCCCAGTTCAGCCAGTTCTATCCAACGCAGGGCGGATTTTCCATGGACGGGGCGCCCAGATTTGTGGGCGGCACACAGATTTACCACCCAGAGGCAGAGCCCAGTCCGCCGCCGAAGAAAGTCGCAATTGGTAGGGCGATTCTCTTTCAAAACGGGGCAATGGGATTTTGCCCCATTTTGCAGCAAAAGACGAGAAAGTGGGCAATTTCCCGGTGCGAATGCTGGTCATTTTGGTGAAGTTGTGCAAAGTGGTTGAGTACAAGAAGCAACTGGTCGGCCAACTGACCATGATGAACGACTGTGCTGAGAAATTGAACTTGCTGTCCAGTGGGTATCCGTACGAATTTAAGGCTCGTTCAGCTTAACTTTGATTCAAAATATTCCTTTTTGCATTTGTAGGTTCAGTTTGCGCAACTCGTAATTGACTTGGAGACAGTGAATCGCCTGTTCCGCAACTATTTGTCCGCACTTCAAACCCACTACAACACGCTGTTGCCGCATTTGAATGAGCCAAAGCCAACCGATCGTCCGGAAGTGCTGCGCAAAACGTGCAATACGCACGCCTATCAAATTGTGAAGCACTGCAACAGCGAGCTAAATGTGCGCAACAAGCGCATGTTGCACCTGATCACGTCGTTGGCTTCAATCACGTTGCAGGCAAAATTGAAATGAACAAATGGTACAAACAATGAATGAGGTGGTGCCCATTTCAGTTGAGAACAATTGGCGCTTCCAAGAAGAAATTCAATTCGGCGGACATGAACATTTTGAGCGAATCGCTGAAGCAGATCCGAACTCAGATCAGTCCAAGCAACGCAGCTGCATTCCAAGACCATGTGGAGGTGCACATGAAGCAAATACTGAAGATGATGAGTGCGGCGAAGATCGGTTGAACCTCCATCAGTCACCGAATTCGAATACAATGTTCCACCTTCCACGTTTAATGATTTGATATCTCAAAATCTCACTTTTGCCATTAATTGATTCATTGTAATACTTGCTTTTTTGAAATTTATACCAATTTAGCCGCGCATAAATTGAACGCTTGAACGAACAAAGCCATGAAGCGTCACTCAAATATTTATGATTTTTCAAATGAAATTTGAGATTGATTTTGAACTAAACCACCCAAAAAAAGAAAATCAACGTGAAGAACAGCAAATCGACTTGTTCAGCGTCTACGCAATTATTAAGGTAAATCCGTTTATTGAAAATATTCAAAATTTGCATTGGCTTAATATGTCATTTAATTCGTTTTAGAAATTTTTCATTTGAATGCAACAGTAGGCAAACTCCAATTTTCTATTCTCCCTCTCGCTTCTTATGTTCTTATTGCTCTCATTCTAAATTCTATTACTTTCATTCTTAACTGTCTTACCTTTTCCACTCTCCAAGTCAAGTCAAACAGAATCATCTCTTTTGCTCGATCTTTCTATTTCTTGGTTATAAGCGTTGAACCTTGCCGCTGAAAATATGTGTCGAGAATCGAAAACGAGGCAGTACAGGAGAGTTTGACGCTCGGCTCGGGTGGTTTTTCTCTAGCCTCTGCTCATCCGATTGCAGTGCAGACCATCACCATCGCCATGCATCCAAACTTCCAAACAACAAATCCACACATAATTTGGTATCGACTTCTTCGCTACTCCCACTCGTTCCGATAAAGTGTGTCAATCAATTCAGACCATTTTGGGGGAGCGGCTGCTCCTACTCAGCTCTGCCCATGAGCTCTCTCCCCTATCATTTCATTCATTCGCAATTCCAGACCATTCTCAACTCATTGCTCAATTTTTAGTCCCATTAATTTGCGCGTTGTATTCCAAGGATCCATAGTTTTAATTATATTTTTTTCCATTGCAGAAAAATTTCTCCGCTTTTTGCTAATCGGCAACCCGGCTCATTTTCCCGCATCCCGGCCAACGACAATGATGGAGACCGCGTCGAAAACAACACTGGACTACTCTGTGGACTTTCCGGAACTGCCTGACGCCTCCTCAATGACCTCAACTAGCGCGTCCGCCATGGCCAGCGTGTGGGCCGCTGCCACGCAACCGGCAATCAAATCATCTGTGATCACGGAGGCCTTCAAATTGACTGCGGACGAACGCGCATCGCGCGGATTCGGCAAGGCATTCGGAACTGCTTCGGAGGAGCAGCAAAAGTGCAACCAAATCGCCCAAGTCACTGGTTTGAATAGACATTTATAAACCGCAAATTTATTGTCAAATATCTAAGGAACCAAAATCGAACTGAACGAGGCCAAAGACCAATCCATCACCATTCTAATCACTGGCAAGCAAAAGAATGTGGAGGACGCCCGAACCCGTAAGCTTAGCGGATAAAGGTAAAAAACTCAGTCGCCAAGTTCAGGTCTGGTGCGTGAGCTCCAAACTCAAGCGACTGTCAAGGTTGAAGTGCCGAAGGAGTTCCACTGCTTCATCATCGGCAGAAAGGGCGACAAGTTGCGCCAGCTGGAGCAAAAGTTCCTCTGCCGCATCCATATGCCAGCCCTCGAGGAGAAGAGTGACACCATTCGCGTTGTCGGTCCCAACGAGTACATCTTGGAGGCGGCCAAGCACATCCGAGGCATTGGCGAGGAAATGGTATTCCTTTTGAAAGTTGAAACTACTAAGCTCATCATCTCATTTGTTAGGCAAAGCAAAAGACCGAAGAGTTGGAGATCCCGCGCTCTTTCTACCCCTGGATTCGAGGCGTGAACAACGAGATAGGTTTGCAGCTCATTTATTGAGTGGATCAACGAGTAAAACATACTTTTAGTGGATGCTCTGATGCATCGCACTGGCGCAAAAGTGAACATTCCCCCGTCGCAGTCCCACAACGAGACGATAATCATCACTGGCGAACGCGAGGGGGTTGAGACTGCTGCCGCCGAGATCATGGCCATCTACAACCAAAAGGTTGATTTGGTTAACTTATTGCTTAAAACATACACAATTGCGGTTCACAGAAGGATACAGTGGTATCGGTGGAAGTGAACGTGAAGAAGGGTCAACACCGTTACATCATTGGCCAGCGCCGATCAGGCCTGGACGAGATATTCCGCGAGACGGAGGTGCTGGTCGAGCTGCCACCAGAAGACAGCGATTCCGAGACAATTGTGCTCCGAGGGCCCAAGGACAAGATAGGAGATGCAGTGGGTGCAGGTTTGTACTAATAGTCAGTTAAATACTAGCTCTTTTAGCCAATCCAAAGATAATATGGTGGAAATGAATTGGCGATGAGAAATTTTTCGATACTTGATACTTCGAATTTCTTCCTAACAAAGATGCCTTTTAATCGAAGATACTTTCACTCAATTCTCTTCTTAATTCAAAGATATCTTTTACCTCATACATAACAAAATAATCTTCTTTAATATATCTCTTTAGGTTGAGTTCTTGGAGGTACCTTTTAATTCTTTGAAGAGGAAGTATCTTTTAATGAGAATCCTTTCTCTAAAAAATATCTTCAAAATAGATATCTTTATCCGAAAAAGTCTCAAAAATCTCTCCCTCACTCGCTCACTCTGTAATTTCTATACGATATTTTCACTTCAAAAGATATTCTTCTGAAAATGGACTTCTATTGAACATTCATATTTTTCAGTCTATCAAAAGGCAAGCAGCACTATTGCGCTGGAAATTCCCTACAAGAACTGGATGCGGCGCCACCTGATCGGCCCAAAAGGCGAGACGTTGAAGGTTATTTCGCAAATAGAAAACTGAAATCGTTCGTTATTTCTACATTTCTAGGCGCTGGTGCCGAACCAAGACAAGCTGAAGATTGACTTTGAGGACGCGCTCATCTACATTGAGGGCGCCAGCGAGCAAGTCAAACAGGCGCAGAGCCAACTGAACGCCGAGATCAAGCGGCTGGACAGTGAGCTGTGCTACGACGTGATGCATGTGCCGCCCAGCCTGCACAGGCATATAATCGGCGTGAAGGGCGCTTTCGGTTGGAATCGCCATTTTTGGACGTACCATTTGTCGTGTTCAAATCGATTTCAGTGAACAAGTTGAAGGAGGAGCACGACGTGCAGATCTCGATTCCGAACGAGGCGTCCCGCTCCGACGAGATTCGTCTAGAAGGGCGCAAAGAGAACGTCGAGAAGGTGAAGGCGGCCATTGCGGAGATTGTGTCCAAGCAGGAGAAGAAAGTGGCGGAAGAGGAGGAGAAGCGAAAGAAGGCGGTCGCCACCCAAAAGGAGAAGGCGCCCACAAAGGGTGGGGCAGCAGCGGCTGAGGTTGTGCCCCCGGTGGACGACCCGCACACCAACATCCAGGTGGAGGTTGAGCAGCGGTTCCACAGTAAGCACACACAGCCCAAAGCCAACAATTGCGTCATTTGCACAGAACACTTTATCATTCGCGGCGCGGAAGTGCTCCGAGAGATCCAGAACAGTTGCGGCCACTGCCAGATCTCGTTCCCCAAGCAGGAGGCCGACGACAAAATGGTCACAATCCGAGGCCCGAAGAGCGGCGTGGAGGCGGCTAAGAAGCGCATTCTGGAGATTGTGGTCGAACTGGTGGGACAAAACAGGGGTTGAGGCGACGCAAACGCATCACTTTTTTTGTCTGCAGGAGGCCCAGACCCAAATCCAACTGGACGTCGAGATCAAGCACCATCGCCACTTTATTGTGCGCGGCGCCGAAGTGCTCAAGGAGATCCAGAGCCAGTGCGGCAACGTGCAGATCTCGTTCCCCAAGCAGGACAGCAACGATTCCACCGTGACCATCAAAGGGCACAAGGACAGTGTGCAGAAGGCGCGCGCCCGCATCGAGGAGATTGTGGCGGATTTGGATGCACAGCGCGAAATTCGGTTGGAGATTGACCCCAAGCACCATCGCCACTTCATCATTCGGAGCGCGGAAGTGCTGCGCAAGATCCAGAAGCAGTGTGGGAACGTGCAAATCTCGTTCCCCAAGCAAGAGTCGCGCGAATCGGCGGTCACCATCAAGGGCCACGAGCAGCACGTGAACGCGGCAAAGGCCAAGATTGAGGAGATCGTGGCCGACCTGGTCAGTGGAGATTTAAAAAATATTGCTTTGAGAATTGGGGTCGCGAATGACTTTAAAAATTGCCTTAGCGGGTCAATGGCCATTGATTCAAATATCGAACCTAATTTGCAGGAGGCACAGACCCAGATCCAGTTCGACGTCGACCCGAAGTGAGAAGACTGTCCGAATTTGATTGGGCTAAATCCCTTTTTGCAGGTACCACCGTCACTTCATCATGCGTGGTGCCGAAGTGCTCAGAGAGATTCAGGTACAGTTATAGGATGACTTTGACGTTCTCTCGACTGTGTTTTTGATTGCCCTTTCCGTTGCAGAAGCAGTTCGGCAACTGCCAGATATCGTTCCCCAAACAAGAGAGCGGCGATGCCGTGGTGACCATTCGCGGGCGCGAAGATCATGTGAACGGGGCCAAGGCGCGCATTGAGGAGATTGTGGATGATCTGGTGGGTTTGCGGAGTTCTTAAGGAACACAAAATGATTAGCTAGATTTTTAAGCGACGAACAGACATTTTGAGAAATAACAAAATCACCTAAATCCCTAAATGGATTGATTGGTATTCGATACTAACGATCCACAAGTTGAAACAAGTTATATCACTTTTTTTCGCTAAGCGTAAGCTTTAAGCTTGCCTTGGCTTAGGCTAAGATAACTTACTTGACTTGACTACAATTTAAGCTTAGTCGTAAGCTAGGCTAGGCTGTTAAGCTAAGCTTTAGCCTAAGCTTAAGCATTGGTCCACAAATGTCGTAGTTGACTTTTAAAATTTCTCGGGCACCGATTGGATTGATTGATTCCGCGCCCCGTTCCAGTTTGACCAGTTCGACGACAGCCAGTACATTGTGCGCCGTGAGGAGCCGCCGCCGCCGAAGCCGGAGCCCAAAAACATCGAGATCAAGAACGCGCCGTGGCAAATCGACAATCCGGACCACTTCCCGAGCATCGGCAACGGCGGGGGTGCGGCGGCAGCAGTGCCCGTCCAGGCATGGGGCCAGCGTCGTTGAGCCTTGAGCAGCGACGGGGAAGAGAAGGAAGTGCGGAGATTTTGTGATTGACTGAAGCAGAGAGTGCAGACGCGCAGTGTATGGGTTCAATTTGTCTGATTCAACACAAAATATTATTATTATTTGTTTGTTTTTCTATAATTGTTCAATTTGTTTGTTTTCGACCAAATGTTTACTGTCTTTTAAGAAAAAATCCAAAAAGCATGTATTTTGTTCGTAATTCGTTGTTTTGCACATCCCCAATCCCATATCTTGAACGTTGTCCCGCCCGCCCACACTTTTTTCAACGCAGACACAGTGCCTTCCCCAACGAGCAATATGAAATAAATATTTAATATTATGTAAATGGGCTAATCAGCACTGATTTGTAAAAACTGTTTCAGCTCCTGAACTGAACGAGCATATATGTGTGTATTTAATAGTTTAATACTTAACTACTTATTTAATGTTCCAACACCCCATGATCCCATCTATCCTCTGCTCCTACCCTATTCATTCATTACACTATCTACGCTTTTTATTCCCATACAAACATAGTTCAAAGGATTTGGGCGACCAGAATCGCGAATTGTGGAGCAACGGCAAAATTGAATGAAGGAATGAATGGCACATGAGGGAACACGAACTGCGGGGAGAGGAAAAGGACATAGCACCTCCTTGGGCTTGGAGTTCAGGTTCATTGCCAATGCTCAATGATCACAAACCAACAATCAAGAAATGATATGGCAAAAACTGAATTGCAGACATTGGGCAAATTTGATCCGCGCCACGCAATTTTCGGCTTGCATTAAGTCCGTTCTTCTTGATATTTTTGTGCTGATTCATCCGCCAGCTTTCACAATTCTAATCCGCCCACTAATTGCATCCATTGTTCACTCAAGTCCCCGGCCGTGGTGATTTGCCTTTTGGGCTCAAAAATGGATTGCAATGTGTATCCATTTTCCTTCCGGGCCCAGAAATGTGTTGTTCGTTATGCATTGCATTTGTGTTTGTTGATGTGCCTCTTTGTGTCGGTTGGCTTTCCCACTCAGCGCCAGAGGTCCGTCCATAAATAAATCACGCAGCGGCTAAAAGCGCCCCAACAAATAAAAAGCCGTTCGATGGAAACGGCGCACGCACGCCTCAGCCGGACAGCGAAGATCCATTTCTGCGTCTGTTCAAGCGTGGGCAGAGAAATTTAGCTTTTATAGCAGCCCATCCTTGCGGCTCGTCAGAGTCATTTGCCGCAGCCGTCTAGCATGGCCAGCAGCAGATGTTGGCCAGCTTCCTGCGCTGCTTTTTGCACAAGCCGCTCGCATCCCCGGGCGCTCTTATGTGGACAGAGCTCACTCGTTGGTTGGCAGTGTGGAACAATTGTCTTGTGCCGTGCCTGCCAGTCAGTCACTCGCGCCCGCTCGGCTCCCAGTGGGCCGACGGCGGCGGCTTTCTCCCCAGCTGGGCTGACTGGAGCCCATCAATCCCACACTGCAGCTAAGCCAGTCACAGAGTCCCCTTCAGCCATCCCTTTCCCTCCTCATCCAATTCAGCCGCCGTCTCCCCATTCCCGAGGCGCTGACTGACTGAATGGCGCTTGTGTCGTTTTTCCACTCGCCGGCGCCGCAGCACACCCATTTGTTATATGGCAAGCAGCACAGTTGGCCGCGAAACGAGCTGAGTTCGGCGCATGTGCTGCCCTGCCTTTTTCGCACTTTTCGGCTAACCCGAGCGAGTGCACTCGTCCGGACACCATTTCGCTTTTGTTCCTTCCGTTCTCCAGTTCTCCACTAATTTTTTGTGTTAAACATGTTCGTTTCCACTTTTTGAGTTTTTTACTTCTTTTTGAGTTTTTTACTTTTTAAACGTTTGACAGGCTTAGAGTAGATTTTCATGGATTCTAAATTGAAAGAATAAATGACCAAAAGTAGTTTGATTCTAAGTTCTGATCCCAAAACAAATGATGAATTATTTAAAATTGTTTGAATGTGATTCATTTCGCCATGTTTTATTTTTAAGATCAATTGTCTCCTCGGCGTTCTCCATATTCCAGTTTTTCAAATTTTTTGTTTATTGCTTTATTGTTTATCCCCGGTCTAGTTGTTTTTTCAAATTATTATTGTCCCCTATTGCGCATGCAAAATCAGAGAATTCGTTCGCCTGTTGACATCACAATTCACAGTCAATGGAAGTGCAACAGGGAATGCCTAGAAGCCAGGCAAAAGTAAGCCCACTCCATTTTCATTTGCCGCCAGAAAATCTGGATTAATGAAGAATGAAGATAAAAGGTTGATGAAGAAAGCCAGTCTAGACTAGATGGAAAAGTTTTCAATTATTTTTCAAAGTTTAATATTAATCTGAACAAAATTTCCTCATCAATTTAGAGCCAAAACGAGGGATTGGCGGTGAACGCGAGCCCCTTTATTTGTGACGACCGAACCCGAAGAAGAAAGTGGTGAATGGCACTGGCACACCAGAGCAGCAAAGACAAAGAGCAGGCGGCCGAGACGGACGCGATGCTGGAACGAGGCCACATCGCGTTGCTGGACGGCGATCCGGCGGCACCGCTCGCCAACGGGTCCAGCGGAGGCGGCGGCGGCCACAACACACTCGCAGAACAGGTTTCACAGCCTAGATTCTAGACAAATTTATAAATTATGACATACTCTGTTGCAGCACATAACCAAATCGAGCTTTCAATATAATTTTTGAAGGCACGCGCCCATTCCTCCAGTCCGCGTCGCATTCCACTGTTCGAGAGGGCTTCAGCGCGATGGTGGAATCCCCAGGTATTCCATGTTCCGAGCAATCAATAAATCGATATTGAATCCGGAACTGACTTGTTAAATCGATTTTTGTGCTGCTCAGTTCGCATCGCCCACTCTGGAGACACAGTACTGGAAGTGCTCGTTCCCGTTGCTCAGAGACCGCTTCCGGTCCGGGCTCGTCTACATCCTGATCACATGCATGAGCTGGATGTGCTTCCTGTGGGTGTTCAACCAGGCACAGGTGTTTGCAATTTGTTATTTTTTAGAACCAATTTTTTTGGTTCAGGGACACCACTGGGTACGCGGGAATAGTGCGCATTTGGTCTCTGAAGGCATTTTTTGGCGTTCAGTTGACTGCCGGCCTGTTGCTATTTCTGTGCTCATTGATGCTCTGGTTCACCGCCTCCGCGCACTATCAACGATTTTATCTAGTACTCGGTTTGTACAGACTTAAAGAAAAATTTGGCGAGCAACTTTGAGAGTCTCGCTTCAAGGTCTCGATTGAAAAATTTCGATTTTTGAAATTAATTTGGCGAGCATCGAGAGTCAATCTCGAAAAATTACTTACCTTTTTCGAATTTTCAAAATTCAATACATTGCGAATTCTTAATATTTTTCTATAGAGGTTTATGACTTGTACATTACTGAATTTTTTGGAAATTTGGGCTAAAAAGTTTTTAGCTGAAAAACAAAAATTAACCTTTATTTTTTCAGCCTTTCTGTGCACTTTTTTGCTCTGCTTGACCACTCTGCTCATTTTCTCCTCCACCGAGCCGTTCATGGGCCCTTTGGCCAGCATGGCCACCTCCATCCAAGTTGTGCTGCTCGTCTACACCGTCATCCCGCTCCCACTCTACTTGTGCATCCTCATCTGCGGAATATGTAAGACGAGAAAATTGTCTGAATATAGGGGTGGAAGGCACTCGAGATGGGAAAACGGATATCCACCAAAAATGGAAAAATCTTCCTTATGGTCGACAAAATCCATCTAAATCGCTTATCGTTGCCCTAAATGATGTGCAAATTGTCTTACCATTTTGTCAACTCAATCAGCTTTCACTTGATCGAACTGACATATGATTTATTCGATATCGTTGTTAAGCATGTTCACTGTTCAATCTTCAATTATCGTTCAATCATTCTCGCCGAGTTTTGTTTAATCAGAAAATCTGACCAAACCAATAATTATCCAATACAAAGTTAGGAAGTTAGGCTCTAAACTAAAGCATGACGCATAAGGTTTGAATGAACGTATTGAACTTGAGTTCGTTAATAATTGTCAGTATAATCGGCTAGAGGAAGGCTAAACCCACCCAAGTTTGCGGATACTATAAACCAAATACCAAAGCTAATTTGGCTGCTGGGGGAAATTAACCGCCCCTCAATCCGTTCAGACTCGCTGCTGTTCGAGTTGCTCAGTTCGCCGAGTGTGCAGCATCGGGCGCTCTCGGCCGACGGATTCCTGCGACCGGGCACCAAGGCCACACTGCACGCGTGCATCCATCTGCTGGGCATCCATCTGTGAGTGGCTTTTGGGCCAAACAAAATTCCTGTTTTGCAACATCATC
This sequence comes from Radopholus similis, assembly GCA_013357305.1. NCBI lineage: Eukaryota > Metazoa > Nematoda > Chromadorea > Rhabditida > Pratylenchidae > Radopholus > Radopholus similis. Next base: position 12,077 of record VAHH01000422.1, on the reverse strand, counting down.
AGCTACATTCTGACGCAAGTGCGCCAGCGCAAGACCTTCCTCAAAGTAGGCCAGTCGCTGCTGGCGCGCAAGGACCTGGAGCTGGAGACCCAGTTCAAGGACCACATGATCCAGTCGGTGATGCCGAAAAAGGCGAGTTTAACAAAGAATCTTTGATCAAATTTGTTTAAAAACAAAGACAAGTGTCATTATTTTTATGAATTCTAAATTTAAAATTTTCAATTGTTTAAATTTTGTCCACATCGCGGGGCACAAAATGGTTTCGACTGATTTCCATCTCTACATATTAGGCGATTCTCCAAATCGGGCACGACAAAAAATGAGGACCTGGAAAATTGAAAAAATGGCAATTTAAGATAAGTTACCAATTTCCGGCAGTACAAATATACATAAATTTCTGATTCCCTTATTTTCGTCATTTGTGTTAAAAATCGCAAAATGCATTTTGGAGGTGGCGGACGAGTTGCTGAAGGAGACCAGCGAGTTGCGGCGGCCTTCTTGCTCGCAGGAGTCGCACACCAACTGTCGCGCGTCGAACGCCACCAATGCGCGGTCCAGTCAAGGCGCCGAGTCCACCGCTGGGCTGATGGGCGCAAATGGACGTCTGTCATCGGGCGGAGGTTTGTTGTGTGCCCTTTTTACGCAAACGAAGCAGGTCGTTTGGGCGATGGCCGCCTTTGATAACCCCCATAACTTGATTAAGAATTAGGCTAAAATTTTGGATAAAATGGTATTGGAAAACCCAATGTCTGCTCTATCATCAATTCCGTTCCAAATGCCATTTTGTAGAGCTCCAATAGCTCTTGCCAATCACTTTTGGTTTTCTCTTATAGCTCTTTTACTTGCCAAGTTATGCTTCTCAAAGGCCCCGTTACGCAAATAATTCGAGTGATTTCTGAGAATTGGATTTTCCGGGCCAAGTTTGGCTAAATTTTATGACTAATTTTAAAAAGTACTCACTCTGGCCTTGTTCTTTTGCAGTGCCGAATGTGCGCAAGTTCCGCCCGTTCACAATGAACCTGATGAACGACGTCTCTATCCTGTTCGCTGACATTCAGGTATTTTTTCGTTTGAAAAAAATTTTCAAAAAATCGACCAAAATATTTAGTCACATTTTTGGAGTTCGAACTTTCTCCGAAATTTCATTTGACCATAGCCGAAAATTTCAGGGCTTCACCAAAATGTCGTCGAACAAATCGGCCGATGAGCTGGTCAATCTGCTCAATGACTTGTTCGGACGCTTCGACTACCTGTGCGGACGCTGCAATTTGGAGAAGATCAGCACACTGGGTAATAAGGGGAATCAGTTCCTTCGGGGTACAGGCGCATTTGAACAACGATAACTCAGTCATTGTTTACGACAAAAATTTGAATCTGATGTCAATTGGAAGGCCAGCTGATTGTTTTAGTCATTAAGGATCTTTAACTTAGGATAGCACAACAATTGTCCAGATTATGATTAAATCCCCAAATGTTTATGAATCGGTGGAATTCTTTTTTTTAAACAAAAACTATAAAAAAATTTTGAATCACCAATTTCCATCAATTTTTCGGATAACAAATACGTCTAAGCCTAACGTTTAGCCAAGTGGGTTAATTTTAGCCAAAACTTAGACAAGCTTACGCCTAAGTCTACGCCTTTTTTATTATTTATTTTGCGCTATAGTCCGAAAAAAATATATATTGTTGTCCAAAAAACATTCTCCTGTATTTCCATTTCGATCTGAATTCAATTGCAGGTGATTGCTACTATTGCGTGGCGGGTTGCCCCGAGCCGAGGCCGGACCATGCAAAGTGCTGTGTGGAGATGGGCCTGGCAATGATCATCGCCATTCGCCAGTTCGACCTGGACCGGGGACAGGACGTGAACATGCGAGTGGGCATCCACACCGGAAAGGTAACACAAAAAAATAAATGCAAAAAATCCAATAATCTATCTCTTTGATGAGAAAAGTAATTGAGAATTACAGTCAAAAAATGCCGAAAAGGTGACAACAAATTAAACTGGCACTGGCATTTTTACAATCCATGTCTATTAAAATGCCAAAAAATGCAACAATCTCTCTCTTTGATGAAGAAGGTCACTGAGAATTACTGCCAAAAATGCGAGAAAAATGAAAAGCTTTTTTGATGTTACGTTGGCATTAGCTTCAAAAAGTGAACACAAATTTGTTGGAAGGAATTTCGTTCAGACCATTGTGCACTTGTAGGTGATGTGCGGAATGGTGGGCACCAAGCGGTTCAAGTTCGACGTGTTCTCCAACGACGTGAGTCTGGCCAACGAGATGGAGTCGACCGGGGTGGCGGGCCGAGTGCACATCAGCGAGACAACCGCCAAATTCTTGGAGGGCCATTACGTGCTGGAAGAGGTGAATTGGGTAAAAATTATAAGAAAGGACATTTTGAAAAAAATCGCCAAACTTTTTTCCACCCAAAAAACTTCGTTTCGCCCAAAAATTACTAATTAAGAAGTGACTTTTTTTCGTTTTTTTACTCAATGGATTCAAATGTTGTTTTCCATTCAAATAAACGTTTTTAAGCAAACAGATATTTTTCGTTTTTGATTTTTGGGTGAAAAAAGCCTTTATGATTGATAGAGCAACATTTTTTGACAGAAAAAAGTGTCATGTGTATAAAAAATTCTTTCGTTAGCAAATTCATTTGGCTCTTTCAGGCAGCGGCGCACAACGGCATGAAGACCTACTTCATTGCGGGTCGCTCCAGGGAGTTCGAGTCAGCGAGCGGTCAACTGCTGCTGCACAACGCGTCCGACTCGGAATCGGCGCGCGAAGGCGGCCTGGTCAGCGGCGAGAGCGCCGCCTACAAGGCCAGCTTCCGAAAGGTCAGCGGGACACAAATAGCGCAAATCTTGCCACCAATTCAAAATTTAATTTTGGCCCAATAGGAAGAGATGAAAGTTAAAAAAATAAAATTCCGATTCGAATTCTGGGACTGGTAAAAGCTAAAAGCATGGATTTCAAGTCATAACAATAATAACAACGCATAACCAGTTGAGAGTTGGCACTGCTGAAAAATTCACGCCATCAGGATTTTTTGACCAAGAGTGGGGTTTTTGGCTAATGACTGGGCGAAAACTATACTAATTTGACAACACAACCATCAACCACACACTAACAATTGCATGGATTTATCCAATGCCTCATTTTAATTTGAATTGCGCTAACAACCCATTTTGGCTTGACTGGACTGAGGCGTTGCAGAAGCTGGTGGACAAGTTGCGCACCATCCAGACGAACTCGTTGCCGCCCGTCTCGCGGGGCGCCACCACCACCACGAGCAGCCACTCGCAGCTGGGCGTTGTGGGCGGCAGCGTCAACAACAACGCTGGGGCCGGCGGCAGTGGCGCTGCCGGCTTGGCGGGCGGCTCGTTGCGCATGCGTCTGCTGGACCGCTCGCTGGAGAGCAGCGCACAGCAGAGCGCCCGAGCGACTGGAGGCACCACTGGCTCGGTGCAAGTGCTGGCGGAGGAGCGACATTCCTCGTCAGGCACTGCTGCACCATCAACAACCCCACGGGAACATCAATCGCTGCACCAGGTGAACTAACATGAAGCGGAATAAAGTTGCAGTGAAATAAGCAAATTAACTTGTCTAATCAGCAATCAAGCCCAGATTTTAAGGTGAACAATAAAACTTGAAGATTTACATTAGGGTTCCCAATTCATTTTAGGCATGTTCAGTCTAAAAATCGCTATGGCTTAGTATAAAATGGGAAAAAATATAAAAAGTAGTAAAAATTAAAAATCAATAGGGCCCGGAACTTTTATCCCACCCTAAATATTTACTTTGAGCTAAAAACCTAATAAATAGGCACATCTATTTTTCTTTGTTAGACACAGAAAAATCCGGGCGACAAAATATTGCTTTCGATTTGCACACACCTGCCCCAGAGAACCCTTGGATGTTCTCTAAACTCCAAATGTTGACAAATTCTTATTCTTCACATTTTTTAATCAATCATCATGCGGGGCTAATGTTTCATTACTGTTCTCTCTAATTTTTGCAGATTCGCAAAGTGAGCGAGACGCGCAAGTCGTCCTCGTTGCAAATGCTGACGCATGGCGACGGAGTGCTGCCGCCGGCAAATTCGCCTGCAGCCCATGACGAGTTGGAGGCGACAACGGGCGACGGACAGGTGCTGCAGCACTGCAAAATGGATGAGTGCGCCGAGAGTGGTGCGGAGGAGCAACAGCAGCGCCAGAACGGCGGCGCCAACCGGCAAACGCCGGAGAGCATTGGCGGCAAAATTTCGGCGGCACTCGCCAACGAGAGCAGCGCCAACAACAGTGGGCGGGGCTCACGCAGCTCCGGCATGCAGGTGAGAAGGAAATGGAACATTTGCTTACCAAATAACGAAATACGAGTTATTGTATACTTATATAGTGAGTGACAGCTAACGAAATCATCGTCAAACGATCAAACTCAGGCCGACAAAGGAAATGGGGAAAACTGATAAAATGATAAGGGCTGGTGGTGGACCGGCAAATATTGGGATTTATGGGTAGGGGTCAGCGGACTGGCACAACCAAGTTCCGATTTTTTTGATGAGCGCCTATCCCCGGGCAGTTTTGAATGCTCCCTATCCAACCGCGGGGTTGGCTTTCTGTCCGGAAAATAGAATTTCATTTGTTCGAAATTCTCCCTCTGGGCCATTGACATTTTGCTGCTGTTGCAGGACGTCGGCTCTGAGGCGGGGCACTCCACTGCGTCGGTGGCAGCGCTGGACACCGCGATCTCGCACCACCACAACGCGGCCTCGTTGACGCGCTTCGACACCGACCACAGGGACTTTGACCAGCGGCTGGCGCAAGTGATCCATGGCGCCAACGGCACCTTCGCCAAGGGCTTCTGGCTGCACCAGAATGTGAGCAGTGGGCAACGGGGATCGACATTTAAAATTTTGTTTTGCCCAAGAGTTTTGAATTTTAACATTTCGTTAGGTTAAGAAATTAAAATGTTTTGATTGCAATCTTTACTGAATTTTTGTTTGCAGTCGCTGAACCGGTGGACGCTGAACTTCAACCAGCGCGACATCGAGAACGAGTACCGGGCGCACTTTGCTGCGGGCGACTCGTCCGAGAGGCACTCTTCCGCACGCCCAGCGGCCGCAGCCAACGGACTGCGAAAGCACAAACAGTTGAGCGCACAACTGGAGCGCAGCGGCTCCGCCATCCGGCCGTCGATGGTATCAACAGGCGGTGGTGGACTGCGCGCTGAGGCGGCGACACGACAGCGAGTGAGGAGAATTTAATTTTGAATTAAATTTAAAATGGATTTTAACAGAGCCAACGCGCCTCTCGACGGCCGCGCTACCGCTACTCGGGCGTGTTCATCGACATCTTCGTGTCCGCCTTCCTGTTCGCGGTGTGCGCCCTGCTGTTCGTGGTGCAGCCCCGACTGTCGTTGTCGACCGCCTTCTTCATCTACGTCACTTGTGCGGCGCTGTTCCTCAGCGCAGTGATCGTCCTGGTCGGCCTGCCGCTGCTCAGCAGACGGCCCATTCTGCCCTGGTTGCACCAGTGGGCGCCGCGCCACATTCTGGGTCAGTGCAAAGGACGGCAAAAATTGTAACCGCTAGTCACCATCACCACATTTTAGCGCATTCTATTATTTTGGACAACAGGGAAAAATGCGCACTGAGTTTACAGTTATATCAATATTTAATCAATTCAAAAAACCGTATCATTCATCACAAGTTCAGACTCAATACAGCTATCTTTAGGGCCACTACCAAACAAAAGCAGGCGTGACTTTTAGCTTAGAAATGTCACGTGAAATCAATGTTCAAATTGTTAAAATTCGATTGTTTGCTTTTTTTACTTCACCAACTGGAATGGTTCTGAATGCTCAGAAATTTGTGTCTTTCCCAGGCGCGCTGTTGATCGCATTGCCGGTGGGCATTGCACTGTTCAACATGCCGCTGTGCACGGACACTACACCGCCAAACACTGTGTGCATTCCGAACGGCCTGATGGCGGTGCGACTGCTCTACTCGTTTGTGCTGCTGTTGGCATTGTTCGCGCACTGCAATTTCAGGCATGTCGCACAAACAATCAATGCATATCCATTGTTTTTTTAGTCAACTGGGCGCATGGCCCAAAACAGCGCAGGCAATTGCGGTGGCGCTGGTGTTCCTGTTCAGCAATTGGTGAGTGGGGCAACAGTCAAAAGTTCAACAAAAATTACTTTTTCTGGCTTTTAGAGTTTTGGATCCGCCCAAATGATAGGATGTGCAGTGCCTGGTGTACACTGCCTAAAATTGGGTCGGGTCCAAAGTGCTCCTTTCAAAAGGGGTTTATTCTTTTGCAGTCGATGTGTGTATCGGAGAGTAGGCTCAAAAGGGTGAGAGGGGAAAGTCCTCGGTGTGTCAGTCCCAGAGTCCCCTAGAATCGGGATAATGGCTTGGGTTATATGCCAAGCCCGAGGGGAAGGAGCGGATGGCAGAAGGTGAAAAACAACTCTAAGAGGTGGATCAGTTGGGTTGGGTTTGGTGACTACATATAATTAGGAACATCGGGCACCACAGGATGGATGGATGTATTGTGTGTTCTGATCATCACTTTACTATGTTCAGGTACTGCCAGCACCAGTTGGAGCCGCTTCGTGCCTGCAACCAGTCGCAGCCGCAATGGTCCTCCGCCGGGGATTTTGGCTCGCCACTGTTCCTGTGGGAGCTGGTGCTGGACGTGGCGCTGGCGGTGATCCTGGTCGCGTTCCTCAACTACCAGTTCGAGGCCAGCTTCCGCATGTCCTTCTTCGGCGATGTGCAGGCTCGCCGAGACACCGCCAAAATGCAACTGGTGCGCATGAAATTAGAAATCACATTTCATTTTATGTATGAATTGCCATTTATCATAGGTGCGCGACCAAGCCGACTGGCTGCTCACCAACATCATTCCGCAACACGCGGTGGAATCGCTGAAGACCAACACCAAGTACAGCGAGAACCACAAACTCACAGCGGTGATGTTCGCGTCGGTAAGTGCCCAAATTGCGAAAGAGTCATAACTTAACTTTTGGACATTTTGTCAATGGCCCTAACTTGTATTTGGTCAGGAAAATAGAGGCCTTTGAATGGGGGAAAATCCTTGGTTAAAGGTTAAAGTTAAAGCTCTAGCTGTTCCATTTCCAGATCACCAACTGGCACGAGATGTACGAGGAGAACTTTGAGGGCGGACGCGAGTTCCTGCGCGTGCTGAACGAAGTGATCGGCGACTTTGACGAGCTGCTCGACCGCACCGAGTTCGCGCATGTGGAGAAAATCAAGGTATAGAGAGCTGTGGATTTTTATCTGCTCAAATTTGGGCTTTCTCAGACAATCGGACCCTGCTACATGGCGGCCAGTGGGCTGAACCCAGAGCGAAGGCGACTCGCGCTGCATCCCTACGAACATCTCTACCAGGTACGCAAATGTGCGCATCACAGTTGTGTGATTGTGCCTCACATTTTCAGTTGATGGAGTTCGCGATTGCGCTGCAGAATGCGCTGGCCTTCTTCAACCAGGACTTGCTCAACTTCGAGTTCGAGTGCAAGATCGGCTTCAACATTGGCCCGGTGACGGCCGGTGTGATTGGGACCACCAAGCTCTACTACGACATCTGGGGCGACACCGTCAACATTGCCAGCCGCATGTACAGCACGGGCGTCAAGAATCGCATACAGGCAAGTGGTGATGGGCTGATGTGGGATGCATAAAACTGGAATGGGGAATTAAAATTATGCACGATATAGAGCATCCCAAATTCTGCCGGTGGTGCGACATTTGCGGACCGAGGCAAAAATCAAAACCTGCCAGCTCTTAGGGTCAAAAAAACCTTTTCCGCTACGCGTTATGATTGGACATAAGCTAAGCTAAGCTTGCCGCCTGAACCAGAGGCATGATTAGGGAAGTCTATGGTAAAAATTTTAGACTTCCATCGACTCTTTTGGAAAAGTTAGGGCCCAAATTCTCCCAGAGGCCAAAGGTATCTTTGATGCCGAGGCCATTCTCGTCAACTTTTTCAATTCTTATGATTAATAGCTCAAATTTGGCCTGAGCTTGCCTAAGCTTGGGCTAAAATGACCCACTTGGCTACACGTTAGAATCCGCAAATGTCGTAGAGTCGTACTTACCTCATTAATCATTATGTAAACCGCTCTCAACTACCTCTCTTCTCTGTTTGGGCCTTCCCCAATTGCACGAGCATTGTCTTTCCCCCGGCATTTAATAAATATAAGATACACAAACAAGTCAATTCAATTGATTATAGATTGATGTAAAAATTTCAGGTCTCTTCCCACACACGGGACTTGCTGATTGACCGTTATGACTTTGAGTACCGCGACCACATCCAAGTGAGTGGTGCATGGGAATTGGGCGCGGGGAAATGCATTGGACCCATACCTACCAATTTTGCAGGTGAAAGGTGTTGACGGCGGCATGGACACGTATTTGTTGGTGGGCCGCAAGGGCGAGCCAGCGCTCAGCTTCCCGTTCGACCGCTGATCTCCGATCTTCGCCGATTTAAATGCTTTATTCTCATTTAATTTAACACCAGTCGATTGATAGATAAAATTTTCAATAATTACTTTAATACGGCCCATATTCACTCAAAAAATGTTGTTTCCACACGCATTCGAACATACTATTGAACGATACCCACTTATTTTTAATGCGATTTTTAATTTTTAAGCAGCCACACAATGTCATATGATCTCTTCAAGTGTGATTTGCCGCCCAACAAGCAGCTGTCAAATCTGAACAAGCCGGGGACATCGTCCAAGAAAAAGGATCCGAATGAGCTGATCAAGCGGATGGCGTACATTTCGTACGTGAACCGCATGTTTCGGCCCCAACCGCCAAAGCGCGTGCCGCCCGCTGAGCCGGAGCAGTACTTCTACTTCCACTGTATACATTTTCCAATCATTTTCATGCATTTTTTTAAATTTTGTGAAGCGTTTGAGTATTTTTGCATCTCAAAAAAGACCATCAAAGAAATGTGCGAGGACCTGACGACCGGCGATGGCAAGAGCACACAGGGCGTGGATGTGCACATTTATTTCAAGGTTGGAGATTTCATTTTAAGATCAATTTTTAACATTTTCTGACCAATGGGCTATACGCCTAAAACATTTTTCGAATTCTTTGAATGAGTTTTGCTTATCCCACAGGAGGATCTGACCGCTGTGACGGTGCCTCGTGTTGGCTTTTCGTGTCTCTCGCTGCAGGACTTGTATCACGATCGGGGTGATTTTATTTTTTTAAATTTATTCTAATACTATTAGATCAAGTTCATTTATTTTATTTAAAGTGCGATTGCAAGGCTCGAAGACGAAGCCTTCCAGACTGGGCTTTGTGAAGCTGCTCGATTACATGAAAGGAGTCGACGAGCCAATGCCCTGGGCCAAGCGTCATCCGAAGCGAGGGGAAACGCTGACCATTTCTCTGGACGTGGCCGACTTGAGCGGAGTCAGAGTATGTGAAAAAACCATTGTTCTACCAAACGACATGAACAACTTTTATATAAATTTTATTTCCACGTTTAGATCCGTTTCACTTTCTCCGACTCGCCACCATCTCCTTGGTTCAGGTTTTGCAACATTTTTTGTCTTTTCTCATGACCTCATTGCTTTTTAGAGTCCGCTATCCACCCTTCATGCCGGACTATTCGCTGGTGATTGATCTCCCAAGGAAGCACTTATTCATTGGATCCATTGATGAGAACGTGGGAACAATTGGTTCATTGTACTGGATTGATTCTGCTCTCCAGGTGGTGAACCCCATTGTAGACATTCAGACGACATTTGGCTGGCTGAACTCAAAAGTGGCCGAGATCAAACACCAAGCCGAGACAGGCACCAGCACTTCGCAGGAGGGGCAAAAGCTCGTCAGACGCGCGGACGAGGACACCAAACTTCTGGAAAGAGAGTGCATCATTTGCTCTGAGCCCGGTAGCGACACACTACTGTTGGGAAACACTCACTTTTTCTCTCTGCATTCGATGACATTTCAGGTATCCCTGTCGCCATTTGAACTTGCACCAGCGCTGCTATGATCGATCCATCAAAAGATGCTACATTTGCAACGAGCCCGGTGAGTTGTTTTTACACTGTGCTCAAAACTGTTCCCTTCCAATGTTCAGTGGAGAAAACCGTCAAATTCCGAAAGACGCGCGAGGAGTGCTTCTTTTGCGGCAAGGGGAGCGGCTGCCGCACTTTCGACTCGTGCAGCTATCCGTGCGGTTAGTTGCTGTAATTGCGCAACTCTCATGGTTTCATTCCCCGCAAACAGGCTGTTCGCACGGTTGTCTCGAGGGATTCCGGAAGAACACGCGTCAACTTGGCATCAACTGCATCAAATGTACGTGAATTTGGGGCAAATAATACACCAAGTGGCTGTTCCTTTTTAGGTGGAGCGATAATTGAAACGATGCTCAAGATTTTTGTGTAAGCCTTGACCGAATTACGGCCTTATCAACAAAGGCTCCATTCGCCCAAACAACATGCTCCATATTCATTCCTCATATTTATTTTTACTGTTGACACTCGTTCTGAGTGTCAAATAAAAGCAATTCTTTGAATATTTTGTATAAACAATGAAACTGTTTATAACCATTTTGATATTGGATTTTCTGCGATTCTAAAAATTTTTCGGATTTTCAAAATCCATGGACTAGTCCATTGGATTTGCGAAATCCGGTCGGATTCTCAACTCTAATTTAAAGCCAGCTGGAAAGAGCATTAAATTCTGGCCAGAATCTGGCCAACCGCAGCTTCTGAAAGTGAGAAATGGCCGAGTTATGGCCAAATGAAAATGGCCGATAGAGCCCAGTGGGCATTCGCCGGAGTTTTCAATCGATCTTTTCCGCACAAAATTAGACGCTTTGGCCAGGAAGAAGGCCATAATCCGGACTAGAAAAAAATGCTCTTTCGAATAGGCTTTGGAATTTCTTCTCGATCAAGTCCTCCAGATTGACACCAATTTCTGATCAAGGCCATATGTTCAGCTGTGTTCGAATAACCACGGATGCGAATCCTGGTCGAATTTGGGATTGGGAACTAAGGTTCAGGATCTCGGACTGCTCCCGGTGTCAAGTCAAATCGGAACGGAATGTTCGATCACTCTCAGTGCTCTCCATGGTCATCGGCACAAATGAAGGATCCCCAGACACAGCACAATGGGCGACGAAGAATGTGAGGACTGAGGAGCACTGTTTTGGAGGACATTTTTATTTTTGAAAAAATATCGAGTGAAAGGAATGAATTCAGGCATTGAATGTGCGCACTTAATGATGACTTGATGACGAGTGCGCGAGTCTGGTCTTCAATGAGCGGAGCGATTTCCCTGTTCATTTCGTCGACAGGAATGCGCAATTTTTTTGTTCTTTTTGGACACATGTGCAAAAGGCAAAAGAGCGGTAAAAAGGTCTCATTCTCTGGTGATTGATGATTGGTGATGATGATGTAACGGTGAGATCCCAGTGTGCATTTGCCAAACATTCAAATTCGTTATTGCTCTTACTAAACTTCATCCTACTGATCTTTTGCACGGTTTAAGTGTCCAACCAAAGGTTTATTAATCCAAGTCCACGTCCCAATCAGTTCTCCTCCATTTGTCGAAGTGAGAGCAGCCCAATGGACATTTGCCAAATTTTCCATTTCCTCACACCATAATTTATAAATATTTTCATCTCTCAATGTTCAATCCATTTTCTTTGTTTAGAATGAATTTGCTGAGTCATGTTAACGAATGTATGATCATTGATCAAGGAACGGAGAAATGGCGAGTGATGGAATTGATGAATCGGTGAGGAGAGAACCCAGCGGGCATTTTCAAATTTTCAATTAAGGTTTCGGTAGTTGGCGGCTCTTCTGTCTTCTCCTTTCACTTATATACTTCCTTTGATACGGGATTACCGAGCTTCTGGCGTTTGCAGACCGGGCTGGCAACCCATTCCCGCAAAGGGCGGGCCTTGGCATACATGTTTACGGGACTCGCCACCAGCATCGCATTCGTGCTGGGCGGGTTTTCCCTTCTCACAGTGCAGCGAGCTTAAGCCACTCCCAGTCTCACCTCCA
>VAHH01000421.1:0-31389 GCA_013357305.1 Radopholus similis | reverse complement strand
AATGACAGGCAGCACAGTTTGGCCGCTGCTCCTTCTCTCTGTTCTCTCACTCCACCGCTGCAGCGCTGATCAGCCGGGATTCGTCGCGAATGACTACTCAATTCTCATTTATGACATTAAGACATTATGATTTTATGAGATTAGGTGATACATATGAGAAATGTGGTGTAACGTGTAATCAAGAATAAGAACTTAAGAAGTTTCCATTAGTGCTTTGGCTTGACACATTTTTAGTTTGTTTTGTAATCTGAATCGAAATGTTTTTTACAGATTTTTTTGTTCAAATAATTTTACACCAGTAGTATCTAGTATCAGAAGAGTACTACGCCATAGGCAGCAGCTAAACCTCAGCCTAGAAAATCAATTATCCTTCTATTTCCAGTTCCCCCAGCACCCGCCCCCATCCATCCCTTTTCCTTCAACACTCGGCAGCGGCGGCGAATATTTTAGTAGTATTACATACAGCTTGCTTATGGCTGTGGCTGTCTGGCTGTGGCAGGGATGTAGCTTCTAGCTTGTGGGATTGTGGGAACAGCGTTAGAGGGGACAGGGGAGAAAGATGTGCAACAAGAGAAAATGGACTGATGGGTGAGACAATGCGGAATGCAGGGTGAGAACGAAGAGCAAATGGAACAGTGCAGTGTTCACTCCAGGTTCCAAGCTTCCAACCATGCTGTTCTAGTAGTGTCTAGTCCCACTACCTAGCTACCTATTTATTTTCCCCTAACATGCTGCTGCTGACGACTACTTTCTTTTTGACAAGATACATGTTTTCGATATGTAAATGGCGTTATATTACATATTCTAAACCTGGGGCACATTAAATTCACGATTTGTTCTATTAATTATTTTAGTGATTTCTGATTTCAGCATAAAAATGTCCACCTCCACACCTAGTACAGCGGCAGCGGTAGAGGGAGACCCTTTGTTAGCGGAACAAATTGTCCAGCAACAAAATGAGTCACCTATTGTGCAGGAAAAAGCACAAACAACAGTGAACGCGTTGGCTCCTGACGACTCGAGTCCTGACGAGTTGGCGGCCGCTACCGGCAAAATGGTCGGGGAAACAGTCAGACTGGACGACTTTTACCAATTGGGCAAATACACGTACATAATTTGTCTTTTGGCTCAGCTTATGATTCTTGCGCAGGTTTTTAACTCTTTTTTGATTGAAAACAATTTTAGTGCTGTAGGTGGGCAACATGCTCTACATGACATTTGCTGGTGCGGCTCCAACACTGGTCTCTTGCGGCAACCATGTCTTCAATGACGATGACAAACCAAAAGCGCGTTGCGATTTCGTTGCAGAAGTGTTGGGAAACAAAACAAAGTAAGTGGCCAAGGGAAGGAAGAAATATTGTCGCACCACAGAAGTCAACAACTGAACTGCACCCACGACAGCATTGAGCTCAAAGTTCAATTCTTGTCCGTGAACAAGGACTTCGGCTACCACTGGTTGTGAAAATTCCATTCCATTTTCTCATTAATTTGTTTTAATAACTTTTTAGCCAAACACAATTGGTGAAAACGACAATTTCCTATCAAATGGTCGGAGTGATTCTTGGTTCGGTGGTGTTCGGCTACTTGAGCGTAATATGAACACTACCAATCTAGCATCATACATATCTCCAATTCAGGATTCGTACGGCCGACGCAAAGTGATGTTGATTGCGTTGATTTGCTGCATTCTGTCAATGCTGGCCACTTCGTTCACCGGCAGCCTGGGGATGTTCACAACGGTGCGCTTCCTCGTCAACTTCTTCAACGCCGGCACCATGGTGACTCTGGTGGTGTTTACCTCCGAGCACTACCCAAAGAAGCATCGATTCTTCCTGACCAATCTGATCACTTGGTTTGCACTCTTTTTAGTCCTCGTTTTTCCATTTTGACCGGACAGGTCTCCGAATTTTGTGTTCTTCTCCATCATGGCTTATTTTGCAAACGACTGGCGCAGTCTGCAGCGCGTCTCCGCCGCGTTTGCCGCTCCATGCATTCTGATTCTGATGTTCCTCAGCGAGTCTCCCCGCTTTTTGATCCAATCCCGCAAAATGGTGGAAGCAAAGGCGGCCATTCTCCGGATACACAAAATTGACGGTGAGTGAGCAATATTTGAGCGTTTCCTGAATTATTAATGTTTCCCGCCAACAAAGGACGGCCATGCGACGAGGCAGTGTTGGACTCGGTGTTGGATCGGGAGCAACGCCAATTCCTGGAGTCGTCCAAGAAGCAGAAGAAATACAACTACGTGGGTCAAAGGGGATGTTATGCCGGCTCAATGGGCCCATTCAGCTGCACCTGTTCTACACTTGGCAATTCATGCGCCAAACTATTGCACTCGCGCTCAGCTTCTTGGTGGTTTCCCTGATGAACTACTCGCTGCTCTACAACATGGAAAAGTTGAGCGGCTCTCTGTTCCTGAACGGCATATTCATGGGGGCTTTCCGCTACTCGGTGGGTGTCTTCAAATCCACCCTCCAATTGGCAACATCCAGATGAACTTGTCTATCGCGTTCGGGGACCTCCGCTTCAAATGGCTGGGCCGCAAGTTTGCGCACTTTCTCGCTGACGCCCTCTCAGCGGGCGCTTTGGCGCTATACGTGCTGCTCGACTTGAGCGGGCTGAGGGCGAGTCTCGCGCTGCTGGCCAACTGTTCAGTGCTCTCGGTCATCGGGTTCTGCTCCCTCCTCTACACCACCAACGGCCTCACCGCCAACGAACTGTTCCCCACCGGGGTGCGCAACGCATCCTTCTCGTTCGGCCAAGTGCTCAGCCGAATCGGGGTCGTGCTTGCACCGCAACTGTTTGTTTTGGTGAGTAAAAACCGACCAAAGAAGAGTGCATAGCATTCATTATTCGTCATTTTTAGGCGGATATATGGACTCTCCTCCCTTACTTGACCTTGATGGTACTGGCCATTACGGACGCACTATTTTTCCAGGTGAATCCGAACGAGGGACACTAGTTCTAAATTCGCACCCCGATTTCAGTTCAACGTTGTCGAGACCAAGGGAAAGCCAATGGTCTCGAACTTCCCAGAGAAGGAAGAGTGCATTTTGTACCGATTCCGCAAGGGACGGGGTGGGGCTGACGTGGAGCTGATGCCGAGAGGGGAAAGCGCTGCCAACGCGGAAGAAAAGGCTGCGACACCGGACCCACAACAAGCACCGAAATAGACGGAAAGAATCGAGTGGAAGAAATTGGGGAATGTGGAGCTTAATTTCGTTATTTGTTTAAACTCAGTTTCGACCATTTGAGCTCATTATTTTCTGTCACTGTTTTCTGTTAGCTTCTCACACACCTGCAAATCGCTCTTTTCACCCAGCCTTAACCAATTGAATTTCTTGTCACCAATTCTCCTATAATTTTCCCAACAAATCTCACATTAAAAGCACAAAGTGGTCAGTCGTTTCCATCCATCATGTGCACTCTGTGGAACCTCAATCCCAAGTTAATCTATCTAATTCACTGCATAAATTGGAGTTGTTTGATTTTGAATGGCTGCTCTGGCGACGACGATGACGTCAAAGTCGCGCAACTACCCCTTTTTGGAATGAGGCGGGCAAAAAATAAATGGGACAGGAAATGTGCGGAATGGGGTGACTTGTACAACAGCAGCAGGGAATGTCAATAGCCAATACCAATTGCTCACAGAAAGTGGAAGATCACTATTTATAGTCCGGACTTCTGCGGATTTTCTCCATCTGTTGCAATGGATTTTTTCGCTTTCACCGAACGGTGCTTCTCTAGATAGATTGGGGGGGGGGGGGGAAGACGTCACTGCGCAACTAACGGTGACCAACAGCCGTCACCAGCCATAGCCCCATGCTTTTCGCAAAACCTGCTCTGCGTGCTTCCATTTTTACTCCTCAGAGGCAAATAATCCCTGCATTTTGGTCCTCTCCCATCTTTTCCCCTCCGTTTCTGTTCCATTATATGTGAGTCACTTTCAGCTACATTTCGTCTCACCAGCCGATTGCCTGGATTTCTCCCGCACTTGAACTTTCCCTCGCAACTGCTCCCCGTCGCGTTAATCCCTGTCGCAGCTCCAGTCAAGTGGCTGTTGCACTGCGGTTTGCAATTCCCTCGTCGTCAGCTTCAGATCCGTGTGTTGGTCAAGCAATCGAACGCATGCGGAGGACGGGGGACTAATGACCGGCACTTGAGCAGAAGAAGGGAGAAGGCGAAGACTGACTGTTGGCTGCTGCTGAAAGCCTGCACAGCTCAGCTGAGAAGAGTGGACATTCGCCAACGGGTCCCATCACCCCAGCACTCAGCCATCCCATCCTTCCTCCGAACGACGACAGCATGGGCTGCGCGTCAAATGCAAAAAGGGGAGCAGAAACAATGGGATTGCTCGCGCTAATCCTCAACTCTGCCGGCATTGCGCTGGCGCAAATAATGCACCACAACGGCGGGCAACAACAGTCGCCCGTTTGGGCAAGAATGCATCGGAACACTAAACATTTAAAGATTAATACATTTTCAGCAACAAGACTACGACTATGGAGCTCAACAGCAGCAGTCGGCCGATGCATTCGCAAATGCCTTCCCCTACCATCAATACGGACAGTGGGCCCAACAAGCGGGCGGCGGTTTCCATCAGGCAAATCGATTTTGGTCTACTGGCTTAGTAGATGCATCCAAGTTTAGCCCCATCCTCCGCCTCCGCACCACCAGCTCCCTTATGCCGGCTACAGAAATTCTGCATTTGCACCGCCTTCTCCAACGGACGGGATAGACCTCGTGCAGAGGGACCGACTGGCGCAAATTGCAGACGAATCGGAAAGTTTCGGTTCGGAGAGGGCCCGATCGGGCGGAATGTTCTTCAACAACAGAAGGGAGGGAGGCACACCATCTCTGGGAGGTGGCGACGGCATTCAACGCATATTGGCCACATTTGCGGAAAAACTGCCTAAAATAGCAGAAACAATGGCATCTCTGGGTGGAAGGTGGGAACACAAAGTATTGCCCAGTCATTTTGGATGATTCCGCCATCAGGAATGCGCAACCGGGATCAGTCAGTCCCAACGAGCGGACACTTGGACCGCCAGCGAGCAATGGACTCAGTCTGTCCAGGCTGGAATACGGCCAACAGCAACGGACTTTGGAAAATAATAATAGTGGCAGCGGCTCGTCCCTGATCGACTCGATGCCGGAGCCCAGCACTCTGATGTCCTTCAACAAACTGCTCTCCTCCTTCGGAATGGGCGGAGGCAGCACGGAAAAGGGCGAAGTGAAGGGGACGCCCATTCTGAAGTCGGAGGACCTGGAGCCGGAACTGGTGCACAAGGGGGTGAAGGACGAGCTGCTCCGCGAGGGCAAGTTCGCCCCCAATTATGGGCAGCACCTGACTCCGCCGCCTCAAGCGCCGGCTTCGTCGCAGAATCCGCTCAACTCGCTACTGCAACAGTTCGGCATCTCGAACTTTATGCAGGCCACAACGGGTGCACCTCCACCGCAATCTGAAGCGGAACAGGCAAAGCGGCAACAGGAGGAGGAGAGCGGAGATCTGTTCGGAAGCTTGATGAAGGGTGGGGATGTGGCCAGATGTTGCCATTGGGCATTGAGGAATTGGTCAATTCCAGGCAAAATGCCCCAAATGCCCGACTGGCTGCGCTCATTCGGGTTCGAGTCGATGCTGGGCGGCGCAAATGGAACAAAAGCGGCAGGCGGCGAAGACCCCGGCAATGCGCTGGCCCAGCTTTTCGGGGGCAAAGGGAGCAACGGCGGAAAAGGCGGGTTCGGTCTCTCCTCGGTGCTCGGCTCTGGGCTGGATGACTCGCCCATACACTGAACCGATGCATTTTTTGTTCCTCCATTTTTGACCTAAGTATGCGAATTGCGCAATTCGTAACACGTATTTATATTTATTGCCAAATGTGTGTAAATCAATGACCGCTACCCTCCCTAGTCGGTGAGCATTCGGATTCCCTTTTGCCGCCGCCACATTTGTCCAAACAGCCGCATCCCCAAATGCGAGGGCCACTCTGCTTTACTCCCGCTCCCTGACCAGCTCAAATAATGCTGCTGGTGTCCCCCCTCGGCCTCCTCCCCCCAATCCTTTTCGCTTCGATTCTGGTCCAGAGCGAGGGCGGCCAGAGACGAACTGCCCATGGGCCTCCGACCATCCTGACGGAGTACAGGAAGGTGCTGCCGAAAAGGGTGTTCGAGCGGTTCAGCGCCATCTACCTGGACAAGTCTCTGCGGACAATTGTACACCGGAGACCATTGTGGGCTGCCAATTCGCGTTTCAGGAGAAAATGAAGCTGCTCGACGAGCTGTTCGTGGCTCTCCCCGAGTCGCTGCTCAGACTCATGCCTGTCCCGTCTGCGTTCCGCAAACTGCCCTTGGAGCAGCAGCACCGCATCCACCGCGTCTACTACGCCAAGAAAGTCGCGTTCCGCGAGAAAATGCGTCGACTGGACCAAATTCTGCGAGAATTGCCGGGCAAGGAGCGCGAACTGATTCCGATTAGGCCGATGGAGGAGCGAGGCGAGAGCGCACCCGCAACAGCAGCATTGCCCGCTCTGATCGAGTTCGAGGTGCCAGTTCTGCTCCAATTCAACGGACACATGGTGAGGCAATGAAAGAGAAAGAGAGAGAGAGTAGAGGGGAGGGGAGGGACTGTGCAATGTGTGACCAAATGGACCCAATTTAGGAGACTCATTTGCTCGCCGAATATCTCCAAAAAGAGGAATTTGAACTGCTGAAGTGGATTGTAGGCCGAAAAAACATGGACGAACTGGTCAGTCGGTGGGCGGCCAATGGGCCCCACTCAGCCCCCAATTGCAGAGCCGATCTCGCTTGGTCGGCGTTTTGCTCAAGCAGTCCTACCATCGCAGTCCGAACCATTTTCCGCTTCCGCTGAACGGAGACAGTCGCGAAATTGGCGAGGGAATACGCCATCTCGGAGTGAAAATATAAAAATACACTGAGCACGTACAGTGCTCCACATCCGGTTGCAGGTCCGGCTGATGTTCGGGCAGAACCCGTTCGACCGGATCGACCCGTTTGCGCAGAAGTTGCAAGTGCTGAGACGGATCCAGGCCAGCGAGAAGGCCCGGAGGACGAAGGAGGAGGGCGGCTGCAGCGGTTGTTGCGATTGAGCAAATGTCCTCCAATTCGAGTGATTTGAGGTGACGAAGTCGGGGAGCCGGCAATGGACTGTGCGCCTAAGCAGGAGGACGGGGCGGTGCAGCTGGAGAGGGTGGACTTGTTCCCGGAGAGCGAAGTGCTGGACGAGTGGATGCGGCACAGGGACGCGACAGCGGAGCAGTGGATCGGCGTGGACCTGCTCGACAAGTTCCTGCTGCTGTTCAACGGGACTGTCCGATGGAACAACTCTGTCTGAGAAATGAGAATCCGTCCACCACCCAATGGATCCCCATCGCCCCCATTGCCCATTTCCATCCCCACTCCACAACTCCATTCATCACTTGTGACCTGTGCAAAGGCAAAAGGGCGCTGAAAAGCGTTGTTTTGACGGGTCCACTTTGTCCGCCGATGTGCACACAAACAGCTGCGCAAAATGCGCGGAGAATGGGACGGGATGGGACCCGACTAAGCGGGGCTGAGCAGGCTAATGGGGGCGAAAAGGGGACGGAGTGAAGTGAAGGTGACACAGCCACACAGTTTGATTGAGTCCAATGCGCAAACACAAAGCGGGGGAACGGACGGTATAAATGGGCTGCGCAAACGGGGTAACCCAATCCGCCCAACCCTCACTCGAATGTTGCTCCTGTGCTCCTCCCTCGCGTTGTGCCTCCTCGCCGCCAACTGCCAGGCGCGTCCCCGCGACATGTCCGCGAATGACGACGGCGCCCTGGCGGCGCCGGGCAAGGAGGACCCCAGCATGGACTCCAAGCAGCAGTCGCCGCCCCAATTCGTCTGTCCCCCTTTTGGCGCGGGCATTCCATTTCGAATTAATTGCAGCCCGCCATTCCGCCAGAGCTGGAGAAGATTCTGCCGGCGGACATCGTGCAGAAGCTGAAGGCCATCCACGCCGACGTGTCGCTGGGCTTCCTGCAGAAGCAGGAGAAGATCGACCGCGTCATGACTTCACTGCCTACACAGGCAAATCGGCGCAAAAGAACATCCCTCCCATTTGGTTTTCACAACAGATTCTGGACCAGATTCCCGCTCCGCCGGGCTTTGAGCGGCTGCCGGAGGAGGTGAGGGGCAGGCTGAAGCAGATCAACCGCAACAAGGACAAGTCGTGGGCGGACAAGCAGAAGGAGCTGCAGGCAGGGCACCAGATGGGGACACTTTCGAACGCTTTTCTGTTTTCTTAGGCCTACGTGCAATCCCTGCCCTCGGAGCAACGCGCCATCCTGATGATGGGGGCGCCGCCTCCGCCCAACGGAGGATTTGGGGGACACTGAACGAGAACAGGGAAACAGAGGGGAACGACCAATTCGCATTCCGTCCAATCACTTTGCGATAAATACAAATGATGGGCCTTCATGGGGCCGTTTCACTCGTCCATTTCCCGATTCGATTAATAACACAGTCCAATTCCCCATGCATTTGAATTTGGTCGGGTCCGTGTCATTCTGCTGCATTCTGTTGTTCTCCCCCATGGTTGCGGTTTGCGCGGCCCAAGGGCAGCAGCAACTGTCTCTGGTCCAGAGAATATATTCGCTGTTGTTCAAGGCAAGGGCACCTGAAAACTAACTGAGCCTCTTCGATCTGTTCACTATAGGATGGTGCACAGCAGACAACAAACACCAATCCGGCACCAACACCCACAACAATCTCAACGCTGTCCACCGCAACAGTGCCGAGTGGAGGGGAGCGGACGACAGACGGAGGAGTGTCCGCAGCTGGGGAGTCGCTGCCGAGGCGGCTAGCCAACTTCGTTGCCGAGGTCCCGCCACCGTTTGGGGTTGTTGATTGACGCCTGGGTTCAGAGACTGGATTCGCACCGCCCGTCGCTGGAGAACGGGCGCTCGAAGAGGGAATGGGACTTCCGCGGGTGGACGCCCCCTGGCCCAGAGTGGCGCCCGTTCAACGGGGACCTGGGCGTGATCTGGGTGCGGCTGCCCGGGGGAAGCGCCCCTACGGCGGGGGAGGGGCCCCGGAACCCGCGGATTGCGGAGGAGGAGCGGCACTACGCGAAGGGCCATTAATCGGCACGAATTAAAACATTTATTGGCGCCAAGTGTCGCGTCATCCGAAATTATGTGCCGTCATTTGCCGACTTTTAATTAAAACATCGCCGTTGCTGTCGTCTCTGGTGCCGTCCTGCTTTTTACTTTTCGCGGAACTCTTCCGCCCGAATGGCGCCCAGTGCCGCCCAGCAGCGGCGCATCAATGTGCTGCTGCCAAATCTTTCCCAGGGGATCGTCTGCCGCAGCCAGGGCGGGAATGAGCGCAGCAAAGAGGGCCGGGAATAAGAGGACGATTCCCCGTTTTGACACACACAACAATTGGCGGCAATTCCGGCGCGGGAAATTAATGTTCACGCCGAGAGCCGCCGAGTTCATCAGCATCCGCCGCAAAGGCGGAAGTGCATTCCGCCAAAACGGGTGTTTTTGCCTCCGAATTTTTGTTCCCCCTCTGCAACCAAAGGCACACAAGTTTTGCCCTTTTTGCGCGCATATTGCCAAACAAACGCGACAAAGAGAGCGGGGGCTGAGTGCGGAATTTGATGAGATGTTGCTGGCACTGGGCCCCAGCAGCGGACTGTCAACGCCAAAGCACCAGCACTGCCTCCCCCAGCCCACCAGCAGCAGCAGAGACACATCCGCCGAGGGCATTCCCCGTTTTGGCTTTGGAAGCGGGCGAAGGCAAAGAGACGTCCGACTAATTTTTGGCGCTTATCCCCCGCCCGATGGGACCGTCTGCCGAGGGACTGAGTGAATGAATCCAGTCCCGGAAGATAAGATGGGCACCCCTTGTCCCAATTAAAAAACACTTGTCCAAATTGCCCGCCACTTCCCGATTCCCCAGTCCTCTTGGCCCCTTTGTTCCGCAAAATCGGCGCTTTTCGGGCGAATAAGTGTTCTGTTCAGCGAATTGTTGTGTTCGCCCAACTTAAGTCCGGCGCTCCGTGCACCCGGCAAAAGGATGTTCTTCCACTCGCCTCTGCCCAAGACGCCGATTCTGCGCCGCTCCACCATTGGACAGGTTCGCCTCACACCCCCTGGGCTTGAGTTGGAGCTGCAGGTGAACCAGACCGACCTGGAGGTGGCGCTGCGCCAGCAGCTGGCTGAAGTGTTCGCCCCGCCGGCCATTGTCCAGCAGGTGAGGGCAAACAGAGACAATAGGAACGAATCAATGCTTCCAGCAAATGCGTGATGCGGACGACGTCAGCGGCCTCTCGGGGACGGAGTTCGGGCCGCCGCTGGGCCAGTCGAGTGCGGAGCAGGACCAACTGAACAACAACAACAACAACAACCAGTCGCCGGCGGCCCCTCCCCCGTTGGTGGCCCCGTCCATTCTGGTGTCCTCCTCCTCCATGGAGAAGAGCATCTCCGCACAGGAGCTGGCCGCAGCAGTGAAGCGAGAGGTGGGTTCGATCGCTTGGACAAGTCTTCTATTGATCGGCAAATCAACATCCACCAAATAGTAAGAAGCAGTTTTGGCATCTGTTGCCATTCAGATGAAGCAGCACCGCAGCGGGAGCAAAGTGTTCCCGCAGCACCACGGCACCGGTTCAATGCGGGCCATCGTGCTGAGGAGGCCGACGATCACCATTCAGGAGGACGGGCGCATCCTGATCGGTGGGTGAGGCGCAATTGCGGGAGGATAGTTGTCGCAACAAAGTCAAAAACGTCTCGGTCGTGTGACGCGCCGCGATAAATGGACAGGCCGGGCGCACTTCGTCTTGGCCCGCTCATATCCGTTTCGCCCCGTTTAGCCCTCGGTCTCGAATTTCGCCAATTTGGATCATGGGACAACTGTGCCCGTCCGTTCCCCTACGCACTCCCTCAAACCGATCAAGTACCACTCCCCAGGGGCCAATCCAATCCGACGACTAATCTCGTCCCCACCCTTGTGCCGATAAACAATCCATCCCCTCCTTCCTTTCCCTGCCCGTTTGTCATGTCTTTCTCTCTTCCTCCTTTTTTGGCGCCCTTTCCGTCACCGCCCATTTGTGCGGCTAATGCAATTATGATGGTGGACCGATTGTTGCCCCAATGGCGCGTCTTCCCCCGTATTGGGGGAATCCAAACCGCAACACTGTTTCAAAAACGATTGTTCCCGTTTCACCGCTCGTTCTCCTGTTCTCCTCCCATTTCTCGGCATTTGGCCAGCCATTTGTTTATGCGTCCGCACCTTTCCCCCGTTTTCGGGTTGAACCGACGGTTTCGCCCAGTTTTGGTCTCCCAGTGCGAGGCGCGATTGGAGTGGATGGGCGGCAGCGAAAAACACCTTTTATGGCGCTTTTGTTATTTTTGGCGGTGGCACATTAATTATTAAGCGGAGACAACGGGCGCTGCGGGAGGGACAGAACTTTCGGGGCCCTTCCCAGCGAATTTGGCGAAATGGGGCTGTGGAGGGGCGGAACTGCTGGGCGCCCTGGTCCGACGACAATTTGGCTGTTGCAACCGGGGTGGAAAAGTCAATAGGACGGAATCATTTTGAGCTGCAAAGGCCGAACTGGCACTTCCCGTTGAGTCAATTTCGGCGGAGCAACAGCGCATTTTGCGGACTCGGTCGTCCCGTTCCGTCCCGCTTCCGACACACGGAATCCGACTTCCACCGCCGCCAATGCAAGAGCAGTCCGGCAAAAAGATTTCGCTCGCCTCCTCGGCCCAGCGAAAGATTTCGGCGCAGCGCAAGATCTCCCGCCCGGAACGCGGGAACATTTTCCACACGCAAATGAACGAACTCGCGCTGCCGCCCGTGCCGCCGGTGGCCAAACCGCCCATCCCATTCAATGTTAGCCTGCACCCGTTCTGGCCATTTATGCACTTTCGAGGTACTCAATCAATCAATCGGGACGGGGCAACAGGCACTTTTAAGCGAACGAGTGAATAATGAATGCATTTTCTCGATTAAAAGCGCAAAAAGGAGGGAGAGGGGGAAATGGGCACAGAGCCGATTTTTGCAGACAACATAACGGCCCGCTGGGACGGACTGCCGATGCCGAAACAGCCGAACCTGCTGGACGGGGACGACGTCGGCACTCTGCTGACCTCGCAGATGAACGAGGACGATGAGGCCAAGGAGCCCCTCACCTGGTCGCAGAAAATACTCAAAGTGCCGGGGCAATTCTGTCCGTCCGTTGGCTCACCCCTTCAGTTCATCAAAATCCTCGTGCCGCACGTAATTCTGGTGGCGGTGCTCATCGGCTACCTCTGTCTGGGGGCCAGCATTCTGCAGGCCCTGGAGACGCGCACGGAGCTATTGGCCCGGTCCAGGAAGCTGATCCGGCTGAACCAGCTGATCGACAACTTCACCCAGGAGAGCTGGCACATCCTGCAGCAGACCGGCGGACGCATCCACCGCGAGGAGTGGGCCGACATATTCCGCGACTACATGGTCAGCGTGGCGCAGGAGGTGGACGAGAGGTGGGCCGAGAAGTGGGAAAAGAGGGCAATGGACCAACGGGCGGGTGTTGAGGCGCCCGATCCGGCAGGAGATGATGGACCCGGAGAGGCTGGACAACATCCACAACAAGTGGACCTTCCCCACCGCACGTACCCCAACCGTTTTATTTGGCGTTTTGCACTCCGCTTCAGTTCTATACGTGCTCACCGTTCTCACCACTTGCGGCTACTCCGAGGTGTCGGTGAACACAGACCTGGGGTTGGCAAGTGCTCGAGGGCGGTCCGGTCGGAGATTGGTCGTTTAGCAAGATATTCTCGGTGATATTCGCCCTGGTCGGCATCCCGCTGATGTTCATCACTGCGGCCGACATCGGCAAGTTCCTGTCCGACCCCATCTTGTTGGTGAAGGACAACTGGAAGATGATCACGCTGAAGATGAAGGTTTTTGGGGGGAATTGGGACTGGCATCACCCCAGGCCAGAGAGTGCTCATCGAGTTCTTCTGCATCCACAAGAGCAGCAAGTACCGCCGAAGGTCCCTGCAGTCCATCAACGCCTCAATCGGCGCACTGGAACTGCTCGATTCTTTCCCCGAACGTCAGTCCCCCATAACAGCAACCTGTCAATCCCATTCTCCCACAGATATCAAGCAACAAAAAACTAATCTCTGGTTCCCGATCGGTGCCTACGTGCTCTGCATCTGCGTCTACTGCTCCATGGGCTCATTCATGTGAGTGCTCCTTACCCTCCCTTTAACGCGCATTTTGTCCAGGTTCACGAACTGGGAAGAGAAGTGGTCCTTCCTTCACGTAACGACACACATTTTGGTTTGAATGAGCCCATTTCCCTTCAGTCCTTCCACTTCGGCTTCAACCTGATCGTCACTGTCGGGTAGCAACCAACTATCCCCCAGCCAAAGTGTTTCATGGCTCCGTTAAGCCTCGGCGACCTCGTCGTCACTGACTACGTCTTTCTGTCGCTGATCGTCGCCTTCGTCATCGTCGGCCTGGCCGTGGTCACCATGTGCGTCGACCTGGTCAGTTCTGGTTTCCGCCGACTCCATTTGTTTTGTTTTTGCCAGGCATCCACCCATCTCAAGAACTACTTCACTTCGCTTCATTACTTCGGACGGGCCAAACGCTTTCTGGGCATGAGCGAGGAACTGCGCGAAATCGTCAATCTGCTGGGGGTGTTGAGGAGAAAGAAGCACGGAAAGGCGAGTGACGGGGAGGGACTTTGGTTGGACAAATAAACAGCAAAAATCCATCACTTGCAGATCACCTGGGATGACGTGTGCAATTTCCTCGAAAACGAACTCTACAACCGCCCGTTT
Organism: Radopholus similis; assembly: GCA_013357305.1. Classification (NCBI taxonomy): domain Eukaryota; kingdom Metazoa; phylum Nematoda; class Chromadorea; order Rhabditida; family Pratylenchidae; genus Radopholus; species Radopholus similis. Next base: position 17,560 of record VAHH01000421.1, on the reverse strand, counting down.
GAGCCGCACGAACTGCTCATGAAGGTGATTTATTCGATAGACACAAACAAATGAATAATAGGTACAATCGATTAGACACATAATATACATACGCCGGAATGGGGTATTCCGGATACACATAGATAGTAGTAGTTACAATAGTTGTTGACGAGTTCCGTTCGATTCAGCTGCGCTTCATCGACGAGAACACCCTGAGCTCTGCCCTGTCCACGATGCGCCACAACAGCTTCCAGTCGGACTATGTGCGCGACGCGGAGTACCTACGGCGGCTGAGGGCCCTACGTCCGGATCAGCCGGCCTACCTCTGAACCCGTGAACAGAGTCAGTCAACCACAACATGCGCACACTATTTCACACCCATTTGTGCTTCTTTTCGATGAGTAAATCTCTCCTAATCCCTCCCCTCTCCCCACCTCTTCACCCATCTCTGCGTTCCCATTCGCCTCTGCCGGCACCGTGCCCGTCTCCTCCGCCGCCCTCAGCGGGTGGCAGGTGGTCGTCCCGTTCTTCTGCACCCTCAGCATCAGGGTGGCCCTCGCCTCCATGTCCTGTGCCGCCATGCGCAGCACGTTCTCGCCCTGGCCCCGCCTGAAGCGGAGAATGCCGGTGGCCGTCTGGGCGCACACAGAGTCCCCTTAAGCCAAAGTTAGGTTGGAAGCGACCGCTCTGTTCACGCTTGTAGGAGTTGATGAACTGCTTTTCGCCGCTCAGAAAGCGCCGAAATGCCTGCCGGAATCGGGCGGACATCAGGTTGTAGAGCACCGGGTTGATGGCACAGTTGAAGAAGATCATGGTCTTGGACAGGTAGATGAACCTGGGAACAGATTCCAACGTCCGCTAGGCACTTTAAAAGACCATTCTGGGTTGAAGCTCTGCACGTGGAAGTCGGCAGCGAAAGAGTTGTACCTGGAGTTGGTCGTAAGGTCGAAAGGGTCGGATGAGGGAACGACACTCTCTCTTACATCACCATTGCACGGTAGGGCAGCCAACAGACGGCGAAGATGAGCACCACCACGGCCAGCATTTTGATCACCTGTCGGCCCAAATAGTCTCTCCCACTCATCCCGCATTTCCCGTCTGCCCACCTGCACTTTGCCCTTGGTGGACACGGAGTTCCTCCGCCCGTTGCTGTCCTTGCTCTGCTGGCGCTGCGCAAAGTTGGCGGCCGACACCGAATTCCGGCCCGTCTTTGGGGATGGCGAATCGGGACACGAGTGCGAAATGGAGGTGAGCATGGTGGCGGAGAAGTTGGGCCGGATGTCCTCTGAACGGGGGCAATGTTTTCGGTTGCGGGGGAATGGCGCGAACGGCTGTTCCGGTGCTGGAAGTTGAACTCGTTGGCGATGGAGTACTTCATCTCACTTCTGCTCAGGGTGTAGGTTATCTGCACATCAAATGGGAAGAAACTCCCCTTTTTGGCGTCTTCCCACCTTTCCGTAGATGAAAATGTAGATGACCAAAGGGATCAGGTAGAAGGCGGCAAAGTCCACCACGAAAATCACCTGAACGAATGGCGCCATTCAGTATGTAAGTGACGGTCTCTCGGCACCTTGTACTTCCAATTGTCCCTCTGCAGTCGGAAGTCGCACTGTGCGTCGTCGCCCTCCTTGACCAGGGTGGCCAGGTACAGCCAGGGACTGTTGTAGAGGATGCACGAGCACCAGATGCACAGAATGATCATCTTGGCGCGTTTCACCGTGCAAATATATCTGTGTTTCGAAAGTGTTGTCAATAATGTGTTGGACACATTGCACATGTCATACATACCTGGCCCTCAGTGGATAGCAGATTCCGATGAACCTGGAGGCAGTGTCAGTCAGAGATTGTGACCTTTATCGATTTTCACCGTTCTACTGTGAAGGCCGTGATGGACATGGAGCCTGGGGAAAGTGAGAGCTGAACATCGCGAATGGGGCTCCCAACCCACTGGTGTTGATGCCCAGGAAGGGCAGGAACGAGAGGATTTTGCAGCCGATCGAGCCGAATATGTACGAGTCCACGTGCAGGAAGCTGAGCTCTACCGGGGCGGCGGAGAACAACACGATGCAGTCGGAGATGGCCAGGGACACCAAATAGCAGTTGGTGGGGGTGATCTGCGGGCGGAAAGGCGTCAACGGGAAATTGGCGAAACGGACCATTCCGGGCACGTTCCGGACCACCACCACGACGAGCAGGTTGCCGATGATGCCTAGATTGGTTGGCGGTGAGCGCCAGAATTGTCCAACCAACCCATCAGCGAGATGAGCGCGTACACCAGGGTCATGGCCCAGTCGACTGCTCTCTGCTGCGCGTCCGCGTCCTCGAAGGCGGGGGAGGAGATGCTCAGGTCCAGCAGTGCCGCCGGCCCCAGTGTCGTGGCCACCGCACTCTGCGGCGGAGAGCTCCAGATGCACTTGGACTCGTTGAGCATCTTGAGCAGCAGCAGCGAGTTCTGGTCCGAGTGGATCTGGGGCGAGCCGCGCAGCAGCGAGAGCAGCGCCGGGCAGAGCCAGCCCAGCTCCAGCAGGGTCATGTTCTTGTGCATGCGCTGAAAGGGAGTGGACTGACTGTGGGTGATGAGTCCACCCGGCAGGGCGATGACGAATCTACGAGCACACGAATCGATCCAAAAAGGTGTGCAAACAAGGAACACACGACCCGGATGGATGACTGAATGGGGATGGAGGGCTGACGGGTGCACTTGCCACAGACAAAAGTGTGCATGTGTTTTGTTCTTTTTCGGTGCTCATTTGCCGATGAAAAGTTGGCAGAAAGCGGAAAATGGCACGCGGGGGCAAACAAAAGCTGTGGTCGAGGGCAGAGAAGGGAGCGAAGATGCGGCAGGCAATTTCTTTTTCCGCCGGTCATAAGCCGGGCTGGGAGTTCTGCCGAATGGCCGTGGATTTATTTGCGTGAAATTTGATGAGCTGCACGGGAATGGGAGAATGCGGGGCAATGGGACAAATCGAGGATTATTGCCAAATCTATTTTCCGATGTGGATGGCCAGACCAAACAGCAGAGCGGCGGTGGAAAAAAGTGACGACGGAAGGCCGTTTCCAAAATATGCTCACGCGATGGCCAACAATTGGAGCCAATTGGGCCATTGTTTTCGGGAACGGGGAATGAGTTGGCGCGAAAGGGGGGAGTGTTGGTTGGTCCGGGTTCTGAGTCAGAAGAATGCAAATGGCCACATTTGTCCGATCGATTTGAGCGCGGATGGCCGCGGCGATTGAGGCACAGGCCTTGACGGTGGCGAGAGAGGGGGCGAGTGGGGGAGGGATCGGCGGAAAATATTTTAGGCAAACATTGCGCAAATTTTTTAAAGTGGCTGAGAGGCAGCCCAGTCCAAGTGGAAATTGTCGGCTGAACAAGGGACGGACGGTACAGCGGCGGGAAGACGAAGGAGGAGGGAATGGGATCCAAGAACACTGAAGAGGGCGGAGGGACGGAACGGTGCAGGCAATTGGGGACAGCTAATTTCGGCGGAAATGCGCCCTCTGCGGCGGTTTGCAGCCGAAAAAGACACAGGATGGAGTGCTCTCCGGGCAAATTGGATGGCCGAAAAGTGGCGGAGGAGGGCCGGATGGGCACCGCCAGAGCCCTCCCTACACGTGGAGACAATCAATCCGTCGCATTTGCAAATTGCCTCCCCCAAAATTGCACTTTGGCCCTCTTTGTGCCCCATTTGGCGCAGATTCCGACTCCAAACGGTCGTTCAAATCGCGCCCGAAAACAAGAGTCAATTCCGTCAGATCAGATAACAAACACAATTGGCGAGTCAGGTGACGAGATAAGGGCAGAGGCAGAGTGCTGATGGCCCAGAGAGGGGGGAGTGGTGCTCCCCTCTTGCCCGTCCTGGTCATTTCTGTTGTTCCCCCTCCCAATGGGCCATATCGGTCTGACTCCGCTTCTGTTCTTCTCGCTGTTCTGCTCCGTCTCCGCCGGCCGAGAGCGCATCCCGTTGGACAACCCGCTCAGGGTCCCGCACTGGAAGGCCCGCGGGGGCAACGCCAACAACAATGGTTGGCCACAAGTGGGCCAAACGGAATGACGACAGGTCCCCAGTGAAGGGCCCTTCTACGGGCAGCCGGAGCAAGTGCACCTCTCCTACGGGGGAGACCCCAGCCGCATGTGGGTCACGTGGCTGACCTTTGACGACACCCTCCAGTCCCTGGTCGAGTGGGGCACAGAGTTCCCGCGTCTGAACCGCACCACCGGCGGCAGGATGGACTACTTCGTGGACGGGGGCACCCAGAGGGTGAAGAGGTTCACCCACCGGACCCTGCTGGAGGGCGTCCGCCCGGGAGAGCGCTACTGTGGGATTGGGACTGTGCTCCCCACCCCCACACACCCACACTCACACTCTGTTCGCAGTCTACCGGGTGGGGTCCGTCCACGGCTGGAGTTCGGTGTTCTCGTTCGTGGGACTCAAAGAGCGTCCGGGCGGCGGATACAAGTGGCTAATCCACGGGTGGGACCAATCGTCCCATTTTGCCCTTAGATTCGCTGTGTTCGGCGACATGGGCAACGTGAATGCCCGTTCGCTGGGCAAACTGCAGCGAGAGGCCCAAAACGGAGATTTCGACATGGTTCTGCACGTCGGTGGGGGAATGGGGGGGGGGGGGGATATGCTGATCATTGAGTGACGACGGTTGGTTTCAGGCGATCTGGCCTACAATCTGGACACAGTCGGTTGTTTTATGTGAGCCCAGTACTTCCCAAAGTGCAGGACCAAGGCGATTTTGGCGACGAGTTCATGCGCCAGATAGAGCCGATTGCCGCGTACATGCCGTACACCACGGTGGTCGGCAACCACGAGTACAACTACAACTTCTCGCACTACGTCAATCGCTTCACGCAGCCGAACACGGACAACAACCTCTTCTACAGGTGGCCCAGCAGAAGGGTGCGGGATGGGGCCATCTATCGGTGGTGCCTTCTTCCAGTTTTGACCTGGGCCACACGCACTTCATCGCCTTCTCCACCGAGTTCTACTTCTTCTTCGAGTACGGCTTCGCCCAGCTGGCCAACCAGTGGCACTGGCTGATCGAGGACCTGGAGAGGGCCAACCGGAACAGGGACAAGGTGCCCTGGATCATCACAATGGGCCACCGGCCGATGTACTGCTCGGATTTTGACGGGGACGACTGCACCCGCTACGACTCAATTGTAAGCTATTTAGCTTATTCGCGGCTGCTAAACGAATGCGGGCAGATCCGGACTGGACTGCCGGTAATCCACGCCTACGGACTGGAGCGACTGTTCTACAAGTGGGCAGCACAAAAATGCCAATCATAAATAGGTATTATTGCAGGTACGGCGTGGACCTGGAGATCTGGGCGCAGTAATAATAATAATAAATAATAATATCGAAAATCAAAGTATTTAGATTTTCAAGTATTTAGATTTAGATGATTTAATTAGGTTTGACTTGGCTTCTCTTTTTTCAAAAAATATTACATAATGCCATCATTCTCTTACCTCCACCAACACCAGCATTAACATTTGCATTTGCATAGCGAGCACACCTTCGAGCGCATGTACCCCGTGTACAACAGGACCACCTTCAACACCAGCAGCGGTAGGCGGAAGTCCCAAGTGCAAAGGGGTGGACGGCTTCCCCAAAGGGAACCCGTACGAGGACCCGCCAGCACCGGTGCACGTGGTCAGCGGCTCTGCGGGCTGCCAGGTGAGGGCCAACCAAAAGCCAACCAACCACCTCATGTTCACGTTCATGTTTGTGACCCGTTCCAGGAGAACACGGACACATTTGTTCTCCACCCGGGACCATGGCCAGCACAAAGTTGTTGACTTGCGCAGCCAATCCCTTCCCCAAAGGAGTGCCTTCCGGTCGAGCAACTACGGGTTCAGCCGGATGCACGTCGTCAACGGGACCCACCTCTACTTTGAGCAGACAATCGCCTCCAACGTATGGAGGGAAATTGTCACCATTAGGAAAGAAGAATTCAGGACACCGTGGAAGACCACTTCTGGCTGGGTGGGAGGAGACCAGCCATGTTGCAGGCTTAAACTCAAATTTAGTGAAACATGCGCACCGCCCGTACACTCACGCGGACAGAGTTCGGCTGCAAAGATACGGCACCCGCATTCCAGAGGACTACTGCCACCACCCCTCACAGTGCGATACCGCGAAACACTCGCATTTGTAATAAACGGTGGCTCACAGGATGAAAACCAAAACCAACCAAAGTGTGCATTGCACTTTTAACCTTTAAACATGATTATGATTACGAATTTGTGTTCATTCCAATGAATAAACGTGAATTGACAATACTAAATCTAAATTTGCAGTTTTTGAATTTCGAATTGATATTTGATATTGGCTTGACCCTTGTTTGACCAACTAGTGGAACAGGAACACTATGCTATGCTTTATTCTTTAATCTTATACATACCTATACATCTACATCTACACATCTATAGCCTATATTGACAGTTGATGAGTCAACGATCTTGTATCGCATCAAAACCTCAAATGAGGTTGTTGTGAAAGAGAATAATAGCAGCCGCTGTCGTGGTCTACGGAGAAAACGGAAAACATTATTTTGGGGGGAATCGATTGTACTCTCTCTCTTCCCTCTCCCGCTGTTTATTCCTTTTTATCGGCCGTCCATTCCCCTCCTTCCCCATTCCGTACCAAAATGGCGAAATATGTAATAACTAATAACTATAATAATGACTGTGCTGCGGAGGGCTCTGCCAATCAGCAGTTTTTATTTCACAACTACAATTAATCAGAAACTCCCTCTTTTATTTGTATTCCGTTTAAACTTTAAATAGATTTCATTCATACATAGCTTTGCATTTATTTTCCGACCAAATGTCGACCTGCTGGCTGTTCCCGCTGCTGGTTTGCTGTGCCCTGGTGGCCGACTCGGCAGTGGCCGTCCGTCCGCCCGGCTACCTGGGCATTTGCCAGTGGAAGGAGTGCGTGGGCGAGAAGGACATGGGATCCCACCGGGTCAGTCGCCCAACCAAATCAAACACCGGCCGATTGATTCCCCCACAAAACAGATCGTCTGTCTGCCCGCCCAACGACCCGACAACTGTCCGGAGGCATCCTGGCAGCAGTTGACCGCCCTCAACGAACTGCTGCCCTGCTGAGCCGGACTCGGAGGAGCCCTTTCTTATTTCTTTGTTGCGATCACGGCATTCACGATTCTGCACTTTTTGAATACTTGTACGATGTCCATTTCAAATTCCGCGAATTCATCCGAGCAGCCCTTGCCCACTTTCGCACAATCAAAAATTCCACGAGTCGCCCGGAGACTGTCCTCCCACCATCCACACCACATCGCATTTTCCTACCGCTGTGCCGAATGGCCAATTTTGGGCCCGGTGTGTGAAGTCGTGCTGCTCACTCCATTGTCCCTTTTTCAATGGACAACGGAAATTGAACTATTCTTCTTGAGGCGACGACTCTTTAATTTGATTCCGCCTTCTCCCCTGCAGCCCTTTGCACAAAAAGCGTGTGATGGATGGACGCACAACATTTGCCCGCGTCCCTTTTTTGGCCGGCGTTTAGTTGTCCGAGAGGGATAAATTGAATTTGCGCGGAGGCGAAGGGGGAAAGTGGGTGATTTGCGGGGAGGGAGAGAGACTAGTCGCTCATTAGGCACACAAGAAGACGCAGTTTGGCGCTGTTCAGCTGCTGCAGCCAATGTCCAAAGCCGAAATATGCAGAGTGAGTCGGCCCAGTGGGGCAATTAGTCATTGTTCATTTCCCCCGATTCAGCACCTCACATTGGCGCTGCCTTTCCCAGCCGATTGACTCTGCATAATTTGCCCTGGCCCCTTTTTCTCAGCGCCTAATTTTGCCAATAACCCGCAGCACCACACGCACATTCGGCCATCCATGCTGCAGCAAGTCCACGAGGGCGCGTACCGCAAAAGCAACTTCCACCAGCGCATCCCGCTGCTCCACCACTACAAGGGCAAGGGCTCTCCGCCGGTGGTGCACAAGTCGTCGCTGGCCCGCTGGAAGACGCAGCCGTCCAGACACGGCGTGCACGAGGCCATCTTCTTCGCCGACCGTTGCGCCCTTTGAGCGATTTGGCCAATCTCTCTCTCTTCCGTTCAGAGCCTGTCACCGGGAACCTGGGCTTCTGCGGCTTTTTGCTGACCATCCTGTCCACCGTCTTTCTGCTCGTCACTGCCCCGCTTTCGCTGTTCTTCTGCATCAAAATCGTGAAGGAGTACGAGAGGGCGGTGATATTCCGTCTGGGCAGACTGATCCCGGGCGGCGCGAGGGGACCAGGTGACTGATTCTGTGCGAACCGGGCATTTGGCCCCGGTCGTAGGGTTGTTCTTCGTGAACCCGTGCATCGACACCTACAGGAAGGTGGACCTGAGGTGGGCCAAAAGCTGCAGCCTAGGCCAACCCAGCGCATTTCTCCCAAAAGGGTGCTCACTTTCGATGTCCAGCCACAAGAGGTACGGACTACTTACTTTGCGCAGCTGGAAGAACGACTGACATGTTCCCTCATTTTGTCGCAGATCCTGTCCCGCGACGCGGTGACTGTTGCCGTGGACGTGGTGGTGTACTTCCGCATCTCCAACGCGACCATCTCCGTCACCAACGTGGAGGACTCCAGCCGCTCCACCAAGCTGCTGGCGCAGACGACGCTGCGGAATGTGCTCGGCACGAAGACTTTGGCCGAGATGCTGAGGTGGGGTGGGTGGGACAGAGAAGAGTGCTCGGGTGAATTGCAGCGATCGAGAGCACATCAGCCTGCAAATACAGGTGAAGTATCCTAACCAGGACATGATACATAATCGTGGCTGTTGTGCAGGAAACGCTGGACGAGGCCACCTATCCATGGCACTTCTTTTCCCAGTTCATTCGATTCCCGACTTGGTCTTAAGGGGCGTGAAGGTGGAGCGAGTGGAGATCAAGGACGTGCGGTTGCCCTACCAGCTGCAGGCAAATGGAGGATGGGACAAAAAATGTTCACACACCCCTACATAGCGGGCAATGGCGGCCGAGGCAGAGGCGACCAGAGAGGCGCGTGCCAAAGTGATTGCGGCCGAGGGGGAGGGGCTGTCGTCCAGGGCCCTCAGCCAGGCGGCAGAACTCATCTCGCAGTCCCCTTCGGCCATCCACTTGTCCCTGCTCCAGACACTGAAGGCAATAAGGTAGTCGGGGCCCACCAAATTGGGAGAGACAACTCTCTGGGGTTTGGTTGCAGCGCGGAAAAGAACCAGACAATCGTTGTGCCGGTGCCAGTGGAATTGGTCCGATGGCTGAACAGATGGTCGGGGGAGGGATCGGAAACGAAACAAATGGGTATTTGTGTAACAGGAAGAACAAACGGAGCTGAAGAAGCGGCAAAAGAATGAACGGATGGAACAACGTATCATCAACCGACAACGCATCATTCACTCAACTCTTGCGCTTAATTTGAGACATTTGACAATCCATAATTTGTTCGCATATTCCCCACTGGCCAAACAACACATTCTTCATTTTCTCTCCGGCAGATGTGGCCGCCCCTTCGGCGTTTGTTTCTTCTCTGTCCGAGCACTTCAGCTGTTGGGACCTTTTGGGAGGCGGATGACGGATAATTGGGGAAGGAGGAGGAGATGGGGGAGGGTGGGAATGGGAACTGCCGGAGAACGCGGCCGCCGGGTCCAAAGTGAATTAGCCTTGTGGGGCAGCGGACGGGAGGGAGGGCTGTGGTGGGAAGGGGCGCAGTGCCATCCCCCAGCAGCTGCCTCTTTCTCTTCCCTTGCCAATTGCCTTCCCTCCAAATGTCTTGCCCCAGAGTCCGCGTGCCCTGGCCCAGCCCGCATAATGCCGCCCTTCCACCAAACAGAAATGGGATATTCCCTCTGGGCCAGAGCGCGACTTTCCACGACACTTTAGAGCACTTTGGGAGATAGCATCTGCTTTGCCCTCTGCCGGCGATTGTTTATGGCGGAGTGATGAAAATTACCTATTTTAAAGTCGCCGCTCCAGGGTTTACCCGATTTTTCTTAGTTCCCCATAAATTCGGTGCATTTTCGCCTCTTTCCAATGCCGTCCTCGTAAAACGACAACACCTTCTGCTGGGCAGCTAGATTAGATCGGAGCCAATATTCGGCTCCCAGTTAAGGGTTTGCCGCCGTCCCTCCTCCTCTCCGTCCACACCATTTTGTCCGGGACCTCCCCACGAGCCCCGTAAACTCCCCCACAACAGGACCCCTTCTCCCCACCAAATATTGCGCTCTTTTTTCACATTTGGCACTTACTATTAGAGGGTCTTCACTTTCAGCGAGCACATCCCCTTCGAAATGAAGAGCCGCTTCTTTTTCAAAAAGGTAACTGCTGGGGGCTAAGAGTGCTCTTCTTCCACCGGTTTGTTCAGTCCCTCAGCCAGTCGAGCTCATTCGATTGCAATCTGAGCGAACAACAGAAGAAGGGGCGCACCGTGAACAAGTGAGTGGAGTGCAACTGTTGTGAACTCTTCACCGGCGGTATTGCGCTGTTTCAGTTCCATTGACAAGCCCTCCTCCTCCGCCACGTCCCCGACCTCTTCCTCCGCCCTCCGTCCCATCGTGGAGTCCCCCGCCACCTCTCCCGGACAGGAAGTGCCGCCCATCCGACACATGTTCCTGCCGCTCCAGCACCAGTCTCCGCTGTGCCAGCTCTCGCCAATTTCGTCGCCTTGTTCCTCCACCCAGGGAATCATTGGGTGCGCGAACGAACTGTTCTTCGAAAGTGGAAATTGGCAGCACAGGCAGCACCAGAAGGAAAGGCCAGAGGCAACATTGTCGGTGGAAAAGCGGCATTCATTGCAACAATTTGAAGGTTTTTGTGTCGAATATGGGGGGATATCGGTGCACTTTTGCAGATTCAAATGCGCTGACGCAATGCCAAAGGTGGCCAATTGCGGCACCAGGAGGCAGCAATCAAGTGGCTGATTTGGTGTTCACGCTGGCGCAACAATTGACCGCCAAGGATGCCGAGATCAATCGGCTGAGGGCCGTGGTGAAGAGAGGCGAGGTGCGGGCAGAGAGGATGTGCCGCGAGTTTGAGCGTGAAGTTGAGAGAAAGACGGAAGAATTGGGCACGGCGAAAGAGCAAATGAGCAGACTTAAGAAGAGGTAGCGGGGAAACGAATGTCTGAAATGGCAAAGGGCATTTAGACTGAAGAGCTATGAGACGGAATTGGAAGTGGCCCAGAGAGTGGGCCAAAGGGTGGACGTTCAGCGGAACGAGGAAACCCTGGAGAAACTGGTCGGGGAAATGAATGCCAAAAAAGCTGAACAATTGCAAATTCAGATGACAGAGAATGTCCAATTGAGAGCGGAACTGCTGCAGCAGAGACAGATGGCGGCCGAGAGGGACACGCTGTGGGAACGAGAGCGGCAGGAGCTCCGCCAGAACGTGTGCTCGTTGAACGCGACCCTGGAGGAGTTGGAAGGCGAGTTGCGGCAGAGGGAGACGCAGGGCAGAGAGATGCGACTGGAGTTGGAGAGGACGCTGGTGGAGCGGGAGATGGCCAGGATGGAGCTGGCCGAGGGCAGGCGGTCGGCACAAGGCAGATTCCAAGGCAGTGAATTGGGTGTGAATTAATCAATCGATTAGTCTTGTCTTAGCGGGCAAAGAGCTCCCAGTGCCACTTCTGGAATTGCCCTCTCCGAGGACCGACTCCAGCAAAGGAGGCGGAGGTGGCGAGTACTCGGTCAGCAGCTCGGGGATCAGTTCGCTCAGAGAGTTCACGCCGGGGGACAGCAAGCAGCTGGAGCTGAGTCTGGAAAGGGCAAAACGAAAATTGGGAGAATGTCGCGCGAAAGTGGCGCATTTGGTCAGAGCCGCGGAAAAGGTGCAGAAGGGCGAACGGCTCGGCAGAGAGGAGTTGTTTGGTGGGAACGGAGAGGGCGAATTAGAAAATAGAGAGCATTTGCATTGCAGGTCTATCGTTTAACGCAAACGAAGAAGATTCATTCGGTTTGGCGACTCACACATCAATTGACGGACATTTGGCGCAGATCAACGCATTGCAGAGAGAAATGGAATTGCTGCATGACAAGTTCACAATTCTGTACGCGAGGGGAGTCATTGGCGGAAAATAATTATGTATTTTTGAATGGCATAATTCACTTATATTTAAGCCCTAATTATTGAGAAAATACTCAGTAGCCGGAACTGAACCATTAATAAATAATCTTTGAAAATGGAGAATAAGAAATGAAAGAAAGTTCACCCCTTTGCTTTGTTAATAAGAGAGAGACAGGAACAAAGGGGAAAGCTGAAGGCCTACCTTCAGTGCTTCGGTGGCGCAGTCGGCAGCGCGTCAGTCTCATAATCCATTGAGCAATCTGAAGGTCGAGAGTTCGAGCCTCTCCCGGAGCAATTCTTTTTTCATGCTGGGTCTTTCACAATTTCCTTTTTCTTTGCATCTTTTTTTTTGTATATTTTTCGAAAAATTAATTTTCACCCATTTGTTAGCCAATTTGGATGCAATCCAATCACGTTCTCCATCTTTAATATTTGACGCTTTCCCCATTCATATTTTCTCTCCTGCTCAGGGCTCATTTTTTGAGTGAGTTGAATGGTTGACTTGATACATATCTATCCCTTTCTTCCTCCGCATTCTTCTCCCAGGGATGGACCCATCTCCGACGTCGTCGTTGTTCTTGTTCCCGTTCCTCCCATTCCCCTCTTTCTTGTTTGCCCACCAAGAAAGCGGCAGCTGAGTCCTGAGTGCTGGGTGCGCAGAGCAACCGCCTTTTGCTTGGCGGGAAAACTTAGAGCAAGCAAAAGGTGGAAAAGCCGGAATTGATTTGCCCTCTCCACGCCAAACGAGTGTGTTGTTGTCTCGATGGACCACAATATTTCCACTGCCACCTCTTCGCTCGTGTCCACCAGCAGCAATTTCTCTTCGCCCGAAACCTCGGACTGGAGCAAGGCCGAACAGCTCACCTTTTTGCCGAAAAGTGCGGTGCCCAGACCGAGTCCGGAGGACAGTCAACGCTCTGACGGGACTACCCACTACGGTGATAACTGATAAGAGATAAAATAAGTGTGTACTTTGAATTGAACGCCAATCATCTTGAGTGTTGGCCCAACCACCAAGCCAAGGTCGGTGGATCAACAGCATTCTAGAGCAGGAGCGAATGAACTCCGCCGCCAGAGGGCATCGGCCCAGTCGGACGTTGAACATGCGCAATCTGTGGGAGCAGCGTATTTATGAAGAGATCGCTCTGAAAGAGGTTTATTGGGTTGGGCCCGGGATTTGATGCGATCTTTCGAAACCAGCAAGAGGATGCCGTCAGTGCAACGTTGTGCAACCGTCGACAATTCCTGTTCCCTAAATGGCGCTCCGTGGATCCGATGACTGCCTCACTCGTAAAACTAGGGGAGGGCATGTGAGCAGTCAGTTTGGGCAGTTGTTCAGGTTGCTAGCACCAACACCAACGAAGTAATCCCGAGGGCAAGTTGCTGGGTCCACACTTTACATAAAAATAATCACCGTTCAGGACAGTCGCATCCCGATGCATCGTCACCAACAATTGGCGCAAACGGAAAAGGCGGCACAATACGACAGGGTCAGTCCCGGTTGTTTATCATTTATCGTGGCACTGTTGTTGTTGCTTGTTCAGCTGGAACTGCATAAGCCATACCTAGAAATGCAAATCTGCAAAGAGCACCAGAGGCAACAGCGGAGACTGTTTGTCTCACGTAGTGAGGTGTTGAACGCGGAGCAGGAGGTGAGAAGGAAGGCGATGGAGATGCACCAAACGCAGAAGCCTCAATGGCAAGGGATCTGCCCAAATCATTTTGCATTGTACCAGTATTGCCATTCCACAGGTTCGATCCGGAGGAGATCCGTCAGATGGTCAGCCATGAGTCCATTGCGAATGTGAATGCGACGAGACAGATGTTCGAGCGTGGAACGGGCGACAAGGAAACATTAGAACCGAAACAGCAGAAATACGATGGGCGCTTGATGGTGGATGAGCACAGCAATCGCGTTTACAAATTTTGATTTTACATAAAATGGACAATGCCAATGGAAAGAGTTAATTGAATAACACTTTGCCTGGAAGTGGAAGAATTTTTAAATCTTGAATAGAGACAACTGAGAACCGACGCTTCCCGTCCATTCTCTTCTCTCTCCTTCATCACCGCATTGTACTACTCTGCTCTCTGTCCTCTCTCTCCTCGTCATTCGCATTCCTCTCCTTTCACAATCGATGGTTTTCCTCTCCCTCCCCTTGCTTCCTTCTTCCATTTCCCACTCATTCGCATTCGCTCTCCTTTCCTTTTTCCCGTACACAGCTTTTATAGCTTTAGCACAAGTCACAGGAGACAGGAGCAGGAGCAAACGCTAATAATAATAAGTAATAATGTAATAATATAACGCTCTTGCCTAAGTATTCTATTCCACGGCGCGTACACGAAATGTCCCGCTTCAGAAAATGCACGAAATGTCCCAGAATTTGGAGTCAAAGTTGACGGATATTAGAGGGGTGCACCAACAGTGTTCAAGAAAATTTGAAATAATTCCAATTAGGTGTTATTATTAAGTATTATTTTTTATATCAAATTCTGGGACATTTCGTGCATATTCTGAAGCGGGACATTTCGTGCACCAGCGCTGTTCCACTCCTTATTGCATCGAAATTTGAAACTTTTTTTTGCCTATTTTTGACTTTTGTTCACTAACAACTCTTCCACAGTCCACAGGTCCATCCACACACCCAAAACCCAACTAGGTGGTTTAAATATATGTTTACATGTTTACAATTTGCCTATATATGGGCTTTAGATGTACGGGAAATGAGCTCCAAACAAGTGTTGACTTGTCTGATTTGCGGGCAACTGGAACCCAAGAATGCGTTCATGGCACACGTTGCGCTGCACCTGAACTATTGCCAGCACAAGTGCACCGAGTGCGAGTTCACCTCTGTCACCGTGGAGGAGATGGCCGACCACGAGAGTGCCAACCCGGAGCACATGGGACAACTTTACGTGAGTATTCCGAGTGTTCTTTCAGGCCAAAACCAAGTCAGGCTCTCCGCAACCCGTATTTGGACCGGCTGTGTCGGTTTGTCTACAATGACTGCGACTTCGGCGAAAAGAACGGAGGTCTGGAAAGGGTGCTGAAGAGGAAGCTGGTGAGTGCGGCGGACGACGAGAGTCAGCTACAACAACAACAACTCGATGGCAATGCATCGACGGTTGTCACTGTGGTGAAGGCGGAGGAATGGTCAGATAAGTTCTGGGCTTATTCCTTCCATCCAATAATTCCATAATTTCAGTGCTCTCCCGTCCCCCAGGGTCAACCAGGTGGGCGAACAAAGACAGCGACAGTGGAGAGGCGAATATTTCGAAGGGATGGAGGGGTGAGAAGGGTGGAAAATGAATCCGTAAATCGGGCCCATCAGTCAACCGTCTTCTTCCGACCACCAGCAGCACACGTTTCTGACGCAAATGGTCACCGTTGGGCCGGCAGATCAGCAATCGCTGGTGGAGTACGGCGGCGCGAACTTCATGCTCGAAGAGGAGAAGGTGGACTCGAGAAGTCTCGCATTGGAGCGCTTCATTGCGCAGCAAGGAGAGGCGGCAGACGTGAGTGGAAGCTACGCCAATGGAACATTTCCAATGTTCACATCCATTGCACACGTTTTTGCTCATTCGAACAGTAGGAACAACCAACATCAAACATTTGTATTTGGGAATTGAATTCGTATGAGCAATCTCAATTTTGAATCCGTCAATTAATTAATACTTAGGTATTTTTTTCAACTTGCTATTTTTAAATGTCTATTTTTATGCTTTCATGGATATCAAATTGAAATTTCATGTTTCCTGGCATTTTCATTTCGAATGGGCACCCACGAGTATCGGATTTGGACATTGGAATTGACGCGCATTTCATATTTTTTGCGCGCTATAGATAAATGAAATACCTAATACCTACATATGATATTGTATATTGCTTGCGTTTCCAGTTGCCTCAGCATTTCTACATCGCGCAAATGGGGGAAGAACAGGACCAGGGCGACTTTGTTGGGCAGCAGCGGGACATGGGAGAGGAGGAGGAGGAAGAAGAGGACGAGGAACCGGAGGAGTCGAAGAAAGCGAAGGGGAAGAAGAAGAGCAAGGAGGTGTTCGAGAATGTCCAATGCCGCAAGTGCGGACAGTGGGTGAAGGGACGCGGCATTTGCCTGCTCTACCACATGAACACCAGGCAAAGGAACAGACCAAAGTGCGCCAACTGGACCCATTCCTCCCATTCAGACATCTGAAGTTCCCGCTCTATCGGTGTCTGGCCTGTCCCCGCGACTTCTTTTACGTGACCGACACGACCGCCAAAAACCACATCCGCAGCTTCCACAACAATGACTTATCACTGCTGGAGAACAACTATTCCTCGTATTCCCGTCTGCTCTACGACAGTCGCGTTGAATTCTTTGGGGAGAGCAAGAGCGAGAAAAGGGCACGTGAGTTTGGCTGGGAAACGATGACAGATTTGCATTGTCTTTTTGGGCAGATGGCCAAAACGCTAGGAAAAAGGCGGCAGCGGGCAAGCAGCCAACGCGGCAGAAGGCCGTGCAGAAGGTGAAGAGCGTGTCCCTGAAGGAACGACCCCAGTCTGGCAGCGGCACGGGCGAGAGCAGCTCCCACGTGCAGTGCAGCCAATGCGGGGAATTGGTCGCCTCGATCTACTCCAGCCAACTCTGCCACATCAACACAAAGTAAACTCAATCCAACACCCGACCTGAAATACACTCTGCTCCACAGACACCTTCATTTGCCCGTGTACGAGTGCCGAATTTGCGAGCGCGTGTTCGAGTCGCTGTCCAGTTCGGCTGCGGTCATGCACGTCAAGTCGATCCATGGGAAGACACGCGAACAAGCGGAGGAGGAGATCATCGACCGGAGGGCCGAGTCGCTGCAGCAGCTGAACGAGAGCTATAGGGCCTACTTCAATTGATCTTTTCTCTGGAGCGCACGATGAAATGTTGGGGGCATACGCGATCACATAAATAAAGATTAATCAGCTGCCACTTTCCCCCATTGCCGGGGAAATACGTGGCGAACTTGTAAATGATCAGGTCCTGCTGACACTGCGGTTCAATGATGATGATGTGTGTTCGCCCTTTTCGCCGGTTTTAGTCGTTCTGGTGGCTATGTTAACCGAAAAATAATTACCACATTGTTCTTAAAATTCGTAAAAATCGGGAAATTATTATATACTATTTTTCAACATTTGCTAAAAAAGTTGTCCAGTCAGTGCTGGCTGGATACATTGATCCAAAGTATTTTGTAAATCGCTAGGATCTGAATTAAGTATTAGCAGATTCTAAAAAAAACCCATTTTGCAATGTTATTTTAATTGTTTGTAAAGTGCAAATTTCCCTAACAGAATTGGTAAATCATCATTGAGTTAACACGACCCAATTTTGATCTTTTGCCTAACGCCCTGTTTGGACCGGTGAGGAAGGTTTCAGCGCTAGACGGTTTGATGGGACGTAACTGAATAAGGAACAAAATAGGACAGAGTTCTTGGACTCATTACAAAGCTCTACAAAAATGGTGCCAAGCCTGATTTGCTTGGTTGAACT
>VAHH01000420.1:0-31413 GCA_013357305.1 Radopholus similis | reverse complement strand
GGCTCAAACTGCTTTCCGCAGGAAAATTTTCGCATATTCGTGCTCAGCTCGACGAGAGGAATCGAATGGTATATGATTTGACGATTTTGGTTTGGTGCCCATATAAGATAGAAATACCAAAGGAATCACTCTCGGTTCGCATCTGCCCAAGTTGTGTATGGCTCATCAAATGTCCCACCTCCCAAACGGCATGTACCGCACGCAATCGGTGCGGCCTTCGGGAACGAGTGGAAATGACACTCTCAAAGTGTGCAGCCAAGTCCAAAGTGCCTCCGTCCAAGGCATCTTCCCTTCTTCCATTTGGCGCCCACTCCACTTCCTCTGCTCCCTTTCCCTTTGCTCTCAGTCCTCACGAATGGCCGACGGCACGTTTGCCCACAGAGAAGGAATGGCACTCGGCGGAACTCCCTTTTTGGCGCAATAAATGGATGTGGGGATTAATTGTCCAATCTTTGTGCTCTGTCCCACTTCCGCACACAAAATAAAAAATGAGGCGCCTGAAGGCCTGAACCACAATCTGTGTAGCACCAGTACTTCCCATAAAATTCCTCTGAGGCTGGACCCGTTTCTCGAATCGGCATGTATTCGGATTTCGGACCAATGTCAAGGTTCAACTGTTGTACTTCCTAATTGCCAATTGGGGTTCTTGGAAGAGGCGAATTTGTTTGCAGATGCAAAGCACAAATTGGCCGCCGCATCACTTGCTTCCTGTGCAGGGGAGGAGACTAATTTATTATTATTTGGCTCCCCTCCGAAGCTAGAGGCCTTTTTGCCGGTGCTTTCTCGGAAGCAAAATGCCTGTCAAAACAACAAACATGGACCCCGGAGGCAGGGATTGTGCACGGCGGTGGGCGCATTTAATGAGAGGAATGAATCCCAGTGCGCGCATTCTCAGTCCTCCCCTACTCCCCCTACCGCTGCTCTCCCTCCACCATGCTCACTCACAATCCCCTCCTCTTCATCCTCTCCCATCCTTTTTGATTTCACTTTCCTTCCTCTTCCATTCTTTTTTGTTCTTCTTCTTATTCTCTCCCTCGTCCTTTCCGCTTTTTCTTCTCTTCTTTATATTCTTCTCTTGTGCTCTCCCTTATCTCCTTTCTTTGCTCTTCATTATTCTATGATTCTATGTCTTAACATCTTCTTCCTCTTCATCTTTCTTATCCTTTTCCCTTTCTCATCCTTATTCAATACTACATATTTTTCTCCGTCTCTTCCGCCTCGTCTTACATGAAGATGACGAGGGAAGGGGGAATAATAAGTCAAGGGGATGAGAAGTTGAGAAGAGGAGGAGAAGACAATTTGCACTTTCCATATGGCACGACATCCATCCATCCCCCCATTTGGAGGGGAATTCTCGGTGTTGTTTTCGCCGTGCCCCTCTCCCCTCTCTTGCTCCATTGGTGCATTGTGTCCGCCCAGTTTCCGTTTCTCGTCTCCCGCCCAGCCCAGCCCAGGGCAGTGTGTCACTTTCACCGGTTCCGTTGGCCTGGCGCTGCCTTTGCCTTAATTAAAACGCCAATTCTTGGCCGCTGTGCGCCTATTTGCCGAGTCTTGGCGCCAAATAACTTCAACGACCTTTCTTTGTGTTGGTGCTTCTTCTCATTTGGGGCAGCAGCCGGCGTGTGAATTTGAGTTTTGCCGGGCGCCTTCATTTCCGTTTCTTTTTTGCGTCCTCTGTCCCTTCTCTTGCCCTCTCCGTTCGCATTTTTCGGCCGTCCAAACAACTCATTTGGGAATTTAAGCAGACATTTTGGCTTCGTCCCGAGTGCGCATTTTCCATTCGCACCAAAGCACAACACGGCAGCCAATTAAAACAGTCCCTTTGGATTGGCAATTGGACATTCATCTCAATTGAAGCAGCAAACACAAATTTCGATGGTCCGAAGTGAATTCGACATGGGCAATTTCGAGACCTCGGTGAGTTGCACAAAAGGTCGACATTTGGCCAACACCCCGGGATTTAATATCAATAGAGGAAAAGGGTCTCTTCGTCTCTCGACTTCTTGAAACATGAAAATACACACCATTATCTTTTGGAGAAAATACCTAATAAGTAATAAGTAATAAATAAAAATAACCAATCCCAAAATTCTCAAAAGATACGTACACGGCATGCATAATGTATGGCGTATTCATATTGACTCTACTACAATGCAATATGTGCCATTTCCATTAGCATGATTACTTACATATACATATGACATAATTGCTTTCCACCCCAATTCCAGATGCGCTATTGGACAATTGGAGGAATTGGTAATTTTGGGCAAATCCCCAGTTTTTGCGTGTTTACGCGTCCCCATTCCGCAGTGGCCATTGGGGTGATCCTGTGCTGTCTGGTGGCCTGCCTTCTGGCCATGGTGGCCACCCTCACATTCGACTGCTGGTGGACCGTGGGCAAGTTTTTAGCCAAAGTGAAAATATTAAATGTCCCGACGACCAAATCGGATTCAAAACCAAGTAAAAACAATAATTTCCACACACACCAACCTGTTCCCGAACAAATCCGACACGTTATCCCGACCATTTTGACAATGTTTATCGGTGCCAGTGCCCTCATTTTAGGGGGCAGAAAGCATTCCAATATTTGAACATTTGAAGGCAAACTTAACCTTTCTTGGAGGCAGAAATAAGCCTATTTGGACTTTCAATCGGTTTCTTAGTTTCTTTGCCCTCTGCAGGCTCTCTCTTCAACCTTCCGCCGACTCTGGGCGCCAACGACGACTCGTCCCCGTCGTCGTCCCAGCAAAAGCTGCTGTTGACCAGTTCCGCCTCCAACCGGTCCAGTGCCGTGCAAACAAACGGCCTCTCGCCTCCGATGCCGCACAACCAGCAAAATGGAGTGTCCAAACTGAAGCACCAGACTGTGCTGTTCCTCGGCGACGGACTGGAGGCCATGACGGCCATGATTTGAATGTCCAACAGAATTGTACATATTTAAATGCGGTTGCTCAATTGGGATGGGAAACGCAGAAATCGAACAGGGATTGCTGGTGTAAGCTTTAAGCGATTTTATTCTTGAGAGATAGCAAAAATTAAGTCCAATTCTGTGCATCACGGTTCCATCAAAAAATCAACAACAAGACGAAATTTGCGAAAAAAAGACATTCACGGGGAACATAGTATTGGCCTGCTGATGAACAATGACGACGCGTAGAGGAGGAGATTGGGGGAATGGGCGCAATTGGTGAGAGAAACTGACGAGTGATGAGGATTGGTGGGGGAGGGGGACGCAATAGGCCACGCAGATTCTCTATTATTCCCCCTCCCCCACACCCCCAGAGAGTTGGTTCTCCGCTCCAATAATTCCCCATCTTGGCTTCATCACAATTGCGCCCCATGGGGGATTAATGGAGGCGTTCAGTGAAGCGCATTAGAAGCAGATGGATGGATGCTAATGTTGCTTTTACGGATCGGGGTCTGGCTGAGAGTTGCTACTTGGTAGAAGTGGCGAGTGCGGGGGAGGGGCGGGGGAGGTCTCAACCCGTGTTGGCAATAAATATTCAGTAGATGAGAGGGCTCAATGTGGAAACGGAGAAACGAACGAACTGTGTGTGATTTTCAGTAACCAAGAAGTTATGTAGTGTGCGGCCGGATGAACTGGGCAGAACTGGGCGGGGGATTGTGATCGGTTCCGGGGCACAAGGGACTCATGAATGTGGGCAGAATGGCGCTCGAGATCACCCGTATCCTGTGTGGCTGTTGTGCCCACTGTTTTTAGCCGTTTTGCTCTCGCCTCAGAGGTACTCGGGGCCGAAGTAGGGGATTTGGATGTCCTTGTAGCCCTTGAGCCAGTAGGTCGTCTGCTTGCCTTTGCCCTTCATCTCCACCTCGCCCCGCAGCTCCAGGTTGAAGTCTGCGTCTTGGCACAGGATTTCCTTGGTCGCAGACGAGACGTGGATTCGAAGTGCTGAAAACAATGGTGCATCTGACTGATTCAATAATTCTTGACAAGTTGACATGCCAAAATGTCACGTATGCGATATCTTGGTAAAATGGTTGTCCAAAAACGGCAAATAAATTTCACAAATTCATTGACTATTGACCGCATAAAATTGGCAACTCTGACGGAAAATTGCACATAAAAGGCCCGAACTCACGCAATCCGTTGCTCTCCATCCGGCTGGACGTGTTGACCGTGTCCCCGAACAGGCAATACCTCGGCATTTTTGAGCCGACCACTCCCGCCACCACAGAGCCTGAACCGGATTGAGTGAGACAGGCAAATAAATGGGAACAGTCAACGCCAAAAAAGAGTGTACCGGAATGCATGCCAATGCGCAGCTTCAGCTGTTCGTTGGGCCGATGCCGGATCGTGAAGTTCTTCACCTTGTGCAGCAGTGCCAGCGACATCTGTGCGAAATGGGGGTGTGAGTGAGTGCGTCGTCCAATTCCAAAAACGGTCCCTCTTTTCTGATCGGTACCTGGGCTATCTGAGAGGCATGGTCGGTGGTGCGTTCCGGCAGTCCGGACACGACCATGTAGGCGTCGCCAATGGTCTCCACCTGAAGAATGGTGCGGAGGCTACAAACGGGGTCAATCGGTGTGGGCACCTTGTACACTTGGAAGTTGTCCACCACGTTGTCGAAGGCCATGTACAGATCGTTGAGCAAAGTGACCACCTGGAGACGAGTCAAATGAATGCGTAAATAGATAGGATTGGGAATTGCACCGCACCTGCATGGGTGTGGAGAGGGAGGAGAGGGCGGTGAAGCCGACAATGTCCGAGAAGTAGATGGTGACGCACTCGTAGGACTCCGCTTGGACGGGATTGCCCGAGATCAGCTGAAGAACAATGTGTTTGTTTGGTTGTGGCGATAGATTGGTTATTCATTCTTTTGAAAAGGGACTGACTGGGACCCAACATCATTTCGATCCCCACGTCTCTGTCCCAACCTGATCAGCGATCGAGGGCGGCAGCAGCTGGTGGAGCAGGTCTTCCACCTTTTTCTTCTCGCCCAAGTACTCTTGGGTGCGCTCCTCGACCAGGCCCTCCAAGTTGGTCGCGTACTGCTCCATGCGCTTCAGCAGGTTGTCCACCAGATTGCTGGTCTCGTTCTCCCTTCAAGTTCAAACCATCGGTTCAACCATTCCATTCAATGCTGGGGTAAACTTGCAAAAGGATTGAGTAATCAATTTTTAGCGTCTGATCACTTATAGGATTATTGATCAATCGAAAGCAATGGTTTGAATCAAAAAGTGAGTGAACAAACACTAAAATATTACGTTTGATCATTTGTTCTAGTCGCAAGTTTCATGGTTTTCCCGCCCATCCCATTTCCCCGATTGCCCACTTGTTGAGCGTGTGCACCACTTTTCGGATGGTGCTGAAGTCGGGCCGCGCGTGCGGGTTCTCGCTCCAGCTGGCCATCATCAGCTCGATGAGCTTCTTCACCGTGTCAGGGGTGTCGTCCACCGGCGAGAAGTCGGGAATCACCGGCCGGTAGAGGTCCGCCTCCGTCTGGGGCACCACCGTCAGCCGTTCAATCACCTCTGCACAGAATTGTACTGAGTTATAGTTGTTTCAAAAGATCGTGGGCAACGTTCAAAAACTTTAAAAGCGTGTTGAGATGCCAAAAACGATGAATGAAAAATGAAAGTAAACTACCCAAAACCAAAGTGGGCCTATCGGTTTGAATCTTTGAACATCTCCTTGACTCTAGAGTTCAAAATAATCAAAATGCCTGATCTTGGTGTTATTGAACTCAGCTAAGCCAGAGTAATCGAATGTAATCGAATATGCATAACAAGAAGTGATTTGAGACGTCTTGAACTCGAGCTCATCGTGTTCAAGCAGTAAGTTTGGCGGTTGGTTTGTACCTCATATCTTCGCTACCCCTTTTATTTTGTTCACCTTGGGGACTTGGGTTCTCGTCCTCGCCGCGGTAGAATGCGCCCTTTCGGTAGAGCATTTCGTGCAGAATGATGGCAAAGCTGTACACGTCGCCCTTCTGTGTGCCCTGGATGGGCGCCTTCTGGTCCCTGAGCAGTTCGGGCGCCGTCCAAATCTTTTCTGCAACCAATCGGAGGCGTCATTCATTCACCCCCCGGTCCCTTTTGGGGCCCCACTTCTCCAGAAGGCGTGCACTTCGATCTCCTCCTGGGTCTCCTCCATGGCGTGCAGTTCCGCCAACCCGTAGTCGGTCACTTTGAGCACGAAGCGACTCTGCAACAAAAAAGTGGTGGACTTTGGTTGGAGGATTGTCGTGCATTTCCCCCAAAAGAGGCACTTACGTCCACCACACAGTTGGAGGACTTGAGCCGGCCATGGGTCCGGATCAGACTGCCGTGCAGATAGTGCATGCCCTGAAATGAATGCACGATTTCCTCTATACTCATCACACATTCAGCACTGACCTTGACCAGGTCGTGCAACAGCGAGTACTTCATCTGTGCGGCAAATGCGCTTACATTTGTCCATCCCCCAAAGGCGGTATTTTCTTGCCATTTTGTCCAGCTTGATCTTCTCGTTCTCGAGGATGTCCTCCAGCGAGCCCTTGGGACAGTACTCCGTCACAATGCAGTAGTTGGGCGCGTCCACACAGGCGCCGCAAAACCTCGTCTAAACGACACACATTTTTTCAGCGGTTCCCCCAACAATCGATTCTCGAAGCGCAATATAGGAAAGGGCAATTCCCGAATTTGGATTGTGAAACATTGGATTCTTCCGGTATCAACATATGTAATCGGTGCTCACTATGTGGTCGTGCTGCAGATCCTTCATCTCCTTCAGCTGGACGAGCAGAGAGCGCGGCAGATCCAGTTTGGGGTACTTCTTCTGGTCGAGATTCAGAAACTTGATGGCCACCATCGTTCCTGGGGGCACGAACAACGGCTATTTTAGAGACCACATTGTGTCCCCACTTACCTTTGTACATTGCCGTCTTGGTGAATATTTGCGCGTTGTTCTGCATCTGGATGGTCTCCACAGAGCCGCCACTCTGGAACAAATCCAACTTTCGTTCACTCAATGCCTCAATGGCTCTACTTGAAATGCTTCTCTACTGCCCCGTTTGGGTGTCTTTTAGATCCAGGAGGCTGTTAAAAGGTTAAAACCAATCCATTCTCCTTTTGCTTGGCCACTGTTCTCTACCATGGGAGGCGCTAAAATGGCTGTCCAAATAATAAGGCCTCTGACCTTTGGCGAAAGAGCTGAGAAATGGTCGAATTGGGAGGCGAGGCCCTAGACCAAGAAAACCCTCTTTTGCTGCGCACCTTGATGGAGTAGCCGGAGAAGGAGAACTTGCGGTTCTTGGTGCCCACCGAGGCGAGCGACTTCTTGCCGCAGTTGCTCAGGTCCAGCTCCTCCTCGGCGCTGGACTTCTTCTTGTTGGAGTTGCTCAGCGAGTACGACGGCGACGACATGGTGGCGTTGTTGTTGGCCCTGCTGGGCGGGTGCGGGCTGTTGCCCTCCTCGTAGCCGCCCCCGACGTGGTTCTCGCCTGCGGCCGCCGACTGGCACTTGAGGTGGTCGCTGGGCGAGGACTTCTTGCGCGTGAAAATGCTGAACTTGCGGTCGATGATGGCCGAGATCTTGCGCGTGGCGCCGGACGAAGAACTCCGCTAAAAACAAAAATCGATTGCATGGACAAGTGCCGTGCGGGGTAAGCAGCCACAGAGTCAAAATTTGAATCCAAATTTTGCACTTGATGATACCCATTTTGGGAATCTGTTCTGACTCTGTGGCTGTCTGTGCGGTTGCGGTTGGAGTGGTTGTTGTTGTGGGGGAATGGGTTAGTTGTTTGGGGTGCAATTGTGTGTGAATTGTGAAGGGAATAAATACTATGACAAACTGAACGACGCAAAAATGAACATGACCACTAGACCACTACTATTAAAATGTGGGAAGGGTATTAGTGGTTGGGGCAAGGGTGAAAGGCTGAAGGGTGGTGTGGATTCATTCGCTAGTCTCTGGAGCTCTGAGTGGTTGTTTGGGGCGAGAGATTCCATTCCGAGTCCCGACCGATTGAGGAGTTGGATCAAGTCGGGCAGATTTTCAAAACTCTGATTTGATCGACTGGATCCCGATCGGAAATCCCTCGCCACCCCAAGAGAGAGCGTCCAGAGACTCTGTGCAAATTGCAAAAGGTGTGTGCAGTGCTCACAATTGGGGTTGCGCTCACCAGACGTACCCTCGGCGTGATCTGCATGGCGGCGAACTCGTCCATTTCCTCCTCGGGGTACTGTGTGGGGACGGGGTGGATTTGGGGCAAAAGGTGGTTGGGGGCTGGGGCAGAGGGAATTCATTGAGAGCGCAAAATGTTTTCTGGGCGCATTGCTCTGGGGAAATTGAGGCGTATTTGGGCAGTGGTGAAGGGAGGGACGGGGACTAAATATTTTGTAGCGTGATGTGACCTCAGGAATTGTTTGTTTGTTTCTTGAACACATGTCCCGGACTATGCAAAACTTGTGGACTGAATTTTGCAACCTTAAACGTTTAAACATTGTCCGCTGATGATCAATAGTGTTTCTTCGTTCATAAAGTGCCAAAACTCAAAATCAAATTGACCATCCTAGTCCAAAGGGTATTGTGACACTTGTGGATCGGACATTTGGGGATCGGACTTTAAGCCAAAAATAGCCCACTCGGCTACACATTAGGCTTAGACATAAGCTTAAGCATAAGCCTAAGCATAAGCAAGCCTAGGCTTTAAGCCAAAATAGCCCACTCGGCTACACGTTAGTCCGATCCCCAAATGTCCCCTAACCGTCCAAAGTACAGGTCAATGCTGTTTACTCTTATTATCAGAAAGTTCGATCGGCGACTCAGATCAACGCTGATCACCAGTTTGATCGGTCCAAATCACGAATCAGCATTGGAATTTACGGCAAAATTCGGTCCACAAGTTTCGTTTCGACCACCATTTTGGCCTCCCGTGCCCGTTCCCCTACCTTGTCGGAGCCCACCGAGATGCGGCTGTTGGAGCGCAGCAGCGCCTCGGACTGCTCCACGGCGTCAATGCGCGTCTTGGCGCCGCTGGAGTTGTTCTGCTGGCGCTTCTTTTTCTTCTCGCGGCGCACCTCTTCCCCGTCCAGCTCCTCCCACTTGATCTTCCACGTCATCTTGGCCAGCTCCGCCTCGGCACGGTAGCGCCGGTAGAAGATGATGAAGCCGATCTGGGCAGGAGGAAAGTCCAAATTAATACAAGTTCAGATCAGATCGGGGTGAATCAAGAATCTATTGTATTAGTCCGACGACTAATCGATGTGACAGCCCAATGTGTGAGTTCCATAAACACAAACATTTTGCAGCCCCTTTTTGGCATTTGCTCACCAGCAGGATGAACACCACGATGACCAGTCCCATCAGCACGTAGGTGTGCGCCGGGTAGCCCTCCGGACACTTGGAGTGGTCCCAGCCGCACACACTGAAAATTGGACAGGACACATAAGGCATAAGGGACAAAAGTGAAAGGAACGATCGATTTTTAGATAGAACAAATCAGTTTTTTGTTCAAATAATTCCTATCCGAATTATAAAAATTGAATAGCGAGTTGTGCTTACGGGGAGTCGGACGGAGGTTTGTTGCCGACCCAGTGGAAGTCGGTCATCTGCTTCAGCTCGTTGGAGGCACCGGAGTAGTAGGCCACTTCCTGCGGGCAACATTTGTTTTGCGGAGAAAGATTTAACATTTAAACGCATACAACAAATTTGTCCTGCACAGGGTCCAGGTCCAGCAGCGAGTAGTCCGAGTAGCGGTCCCCGTTGTGGTCGATGCTCACGTTGCCGGTGATGCCCACAAATGTGCGATTCCACATCTGGAATTGGAAACAGTTTTGTTGACTTTTCATTGTAACTTTATTGATTGGGATTGGGACCAAATTACATGGCTCGAGGGGAATAGAGCACCCACCCATTTGGATGTCCAATTGAAACCGAATCAATTTCCATAGACTTTATTAGTTATGATCAAGTTATGGCTGATCAAGTGCCAAACAAAAACCTTGCTGGTGATGTTGCGCCCGTTGCGCGGATCCAGTCCCTCGGCCAGCGTCTCGTTCAGCGCAATCGCGTACAGCAGCACGGCGTCATAAAAGGCACTGATAAAGTTGTTCATCTGTAAAAAGCCATTTAGTTTTAATAAAGGCTCAATCAATCAATTATAATATGAAACCAATCAGTCATTTCTGTTCAATCAATAAAATTTAAAATCAAGATTCCCCCCATTTATTTCCCGCACTTGCCTCGTACTCCTTGCCGGTCTTCAGCGAGTAGCTGTACTTCTTTTCGGCCCTCTCCTTGACGCGCGCCTCGAAGTTCTTGTACTCGTCCAGGTCGGAGCGCCGCAGCGAGATGGTCTTGAGGGCGCGGTAGGCCCTTTTGGCCTTCTCGTTCTCCTCCACCGATGTGTACGTGTCGTTCTGGCGCAGCCAGGGGCGCTCGGCATGCGATCTGTGGGAGCGGACATTTCAATTTTTGTTTCACTTTGGCGAAATGTTAAGACTTAATTCCATTCAAATGCGATCTGATCAGTGATCAATTGTTGCGAATTTGTTGGCGATCGGCCCCATCTCCAAGTTCATTGGCTTTTTATAGCTCAATTTGCCATTCATTTCCTGCTTTCCCTTCGCTTTTCCCAGAAATGCAGTATTTGCTTTTCGTTCCCCGAATACTAAGGGCTGTTGTCCCAAGTCCCAGTGCCATTCGCGGTTTCGCTGCAGAATTCAATTTGTGCCCTTTTTGCAACAAAAGCGACTCGGACCTCAGGACAGAGCACAGCAATTTGGTTGGGCGGCAAAAGACTTTCCGCGGCAAAATTAGCAAAACACAGCGGCAATGGGGGGACAGAATTGAGAGAGAGGGGCCTTGGCGAGGAAGGAAGGAAATCTGTCATGCGCCCAAATCTGGACGCAGAATTGAGCGCCGCTCTGATTGTCCGAGTCTTTTGTGCATTTTACTCGGAGTTTTTTGAAGAGCCATAACCCAATAAAAGGAATGGGAGTTGGACTGCAGGTCTCTCCAATTGATTGAAATAAAATGTGGGAATTGAATGTGGAGGCCTAGTTGTAGCCAAAAAACAGAAAATCACAGATTTTTTAGGCTTGGACTTTAGCTATAGATTAGCTTAAAAAGGAAAAATATGCCTACCTAAATGGAATTCATTCGCCAGTTAGAGCAAAATGCCATCGATTTTTTCATAAAAGGTTTGCAAAAAATAGCGTACCCCGTGGAGACGTCGATGTTGATGAACACGTATTCGCCAGATTGCGCCATGCCCAGCTGAAAAGAATTTGAGATTAAAAATCTATTTCATTTGTTTTTCCACGCACCTCGTAGGCGGCCAGCATTATTTCGCGAACAGTGTCCGGACTGGCGCACAGGATGATGACTGCAATGGGACGACAAATTGGCTCATTTATATTGATTGATCTCACCAAACAAAAAACACTGTTTCCACACAAAACACCCAAATTTTGATTTGGCTAGCGACTTTAATTGATTTCAGGCGCAAACGCAAGCGAAAAAAGAAAATCTGTTTTAATCAATATCACATGTTGATTCGACCAGAGTCTGGACTAGTAATGGTTAAATAATTGGCAAAAAGAAATGCCCCAGATTCGCATTCGGTGCCCCAAATATGAACACAATCAATGTGTTCTGAGAGGGTTCCACCCCCAGAGTGGGCCTGCCCTTACTGTTCGACAACATGGACGACTTCTTCAGCAGGTCCCTGAAGATGCTGCGGTTGGTGGTCTTCTCGCTGAACATCTCCACCGTCCAGTTGCGCCGGTCGTACAAGTTCTTGATGGCGTTCAGCGAGAAGAAGCACTCCGACCGGCCCTGGCTGCTGCCGTGCACGGCCTGGTCGTTGAAGAAGAAGTGGAAGCGGCGGAAGCCCAGCTCCGCGAACAGCCGGTGCGCCATCCGGCCCAGCGTCCGGTAGGTGCCCATCAGGCGGGTGAGCAACGGGAACGCGCTCCGGTCGCCCAGCTCGTCCACCATGGCGGTGGTGGTGAACACCGGGACGCCGCCCACACCCCAGAACTGGGACATGCGCGCCACCGGCGCCAACGCGAACACGTAGGCCATGCCCATGACGGCGTCCACACTCCGGTTGCAGTAGTGGTTCACGATCTTCTGCGGCCCGATGGCGTCACTGAGCTCAGTGTCCTCGTAGGCGAGCCGGAAGGCGCCCGGCGGAAGAATCTTCAGGGTTCGGGGAATGTGTCAAGCTGGGGCAATCAATCGTCCGGAAGACGGGACAAATCGTCGCCCAAACGATGTTGGGATTCTGAGCCTTGTAGTATCGTATACCTGAAACTTCTCGGTGATGTCACCGATGGCGACGTCGAACACCGGTTGGGCTTTTGGGATGCTCAGTCGGTACGGGTTGCGCAGCAAGTTGTCTGAACGTGCGTTTGGATTCCACGCCAAGGCATCGCCCGGACAGAAGACACAACAGACCATCGCCGAGCGGGAGTCCGACCACGATGTTGAGCGGGAACGGGTTTGGGTAGGAGTGGGGCTGCTCCAGGGTCCGTCTCGAAGGAGGGCCCACCATCGGGTAGAGCCCAAATGGAGAGCTGTGCTTGCGTGTCGGATTCGCCGGAATGAACGGGAACAGCAGCACCAGCAATATCACGGAAATCATCTCGCACGGGAATATGTGGTCGAGAATCGAGAGTGATGTGGGTCTCGAGCCAAGATTGATTGATGGGGAAGTGTCGAAATATGTGTAGATGTCAGTGTCGAATTGGTCGGTAGGGAAGTCGAGAATAACCAAGGAGTCGAGTGACGTGAGTTTGGGTTTGTTTTGTGCTTTTGGCGAACGGGATCAGCTGCGCAGTCAGTTGACTCTTTGCGCGTGTTCACCGGCTGCAAATTGAAGCGCTACTCCTGCGCCGGCAATTCTTCTTCTCCTCTTTGAACAAGGGCTCAAATCCGCACTCGAGTGTCTTCGGCGGCGGCAATGTCAACGGGCTCAGGCTTAGGCTTTGCTCTTCTGCGGCCATTGCAGCCGCAAAAGCACTTGGCCCGGCTGCTGGGCAAACAAATACTATTCTTCTCGTGGCTGCAGCCGGCGGTGGCTGATGATGCTGTAACAAGTCGGCGCTTTTCGTCTTCTTCGCCTCACGAGATTGGATGATGGGCTTTTGGGGCCTGCGCCCTGGGGAAGCGCAAAATGAGCAAAGGCGGAGGGGGGGGGGGCGAAGAAGAAGTCGACTCGGAAGGAAGCGGGCAAAGAGCGCCGGAAGGCGGACAGCAACAGCGCCGAACAGAGAAGGAGCCGAAACGAGATGCTGCGGCAGCCGGCCACAGATGTGCTGCTGTGTGGGGGCGACGACCCGCGAAATGCGTGTGCTGCTGTCGGCCGGCAGAACGAAAGGAAGACGCCGAGGCGAGAACGAGAAGGGCGCACAATTTCCAGAGGGCACACACGAAATGTGCTCCGTCCGTGCCAACGGCGGCGGCGGCATCTTCCTGCTTCAATGTGCGCTAAATTGCGCTCTCCTTTTTGCCTCCGCCGGACAGCCGCGGCCACAGGGCCATGCCGAGAACAGGGCGAGCAGATGCCTTAAGATGTCTTTGCCTTTGCTTTCGCTCTCGCCCTTTTCGGCCATTAGCATTCACGCCTCCTCACTCTCGGCTCTCCACTCCGCCTGCCATTGGCTCTCGACCCTCGCGCCGTTTGGCCCTTGATGAACCGAAACAAGAACAACATTGTGAGGAGCGGACGGAGGCGAGGCGCGAGAAACGACGAATTTGTCCGCCCGCTGCTGACAGCCGGTGCGCCAAATTCTACAGCCACTCTCTTTCGACCCTGCGCGTTCGGTTCTTGTGCCCCACTGGTTAAGGTTTCGCCCCTTCGCCCCTTGGCTAAAAGGCGGCTAAAGAGCCATTGGCCAGCGCCACACATTCCCACACAGCCCTCCGGAGCCTACTCATTTTGCACTCGGCGCCCTGAGGCACACGATTTCCGCCCCTGTCGGCGCCCAATTCAATTAACGCGGCCGCCATCTTCAGCCAGAGCAGGGAAGAACCCGTCCGGCGTCAACATTTGGGCAAAAGGGGGAGGAAATTTCAGCAAAAGCGGAGGAAGAAAACAGCGCCCACCATTCGAGTGTTTTCAATTAAAATGTGTGCACTTCTGGAAAAAGGCGCAAAATGCAAAATGAAAGGAAAATTTGGAGAGCAACAAAAATCGAATCTGGCGAACATGTATGTGTTGGACCAAATCGGATTTTTAAAAATGGGTTTGCAAAAAGTGCATATAGCAAAGGCAAATTGTAAAGAGATCGACATTTTGCGCATGGTTTGGGCAGTTGCGAATTGTCATTTGGATTTGGACTGGCACCACCGATCACACTTCAAACGAATTCATTTTAGGCGCAAGAAACATTGAGAGCCCCAACTTAAAACAAAAAATGCGATTATTGCTGATGTAAAAATGATTTAATCAATCCAATCCCTTCATAGGCACCAAGGTTTGGAGCTTTGGGACTAAAATCGCCGCTCGCGCGCACTCACATTTGCGTTTCGCGCCTTACCGTTGGCCTGCATCGACGCCAGCTTCACCCAGTCGGAGACTTCCTGGCGACTGCGCGCCAACTCCTCGTCGAAGGCCACATGCGGCGTCTGGCTCTTCCAGGCGTCCAGGAACTGCTCGTTGTGGTCCTGGAAGTAGGACTTGATGGCGTGCAGCGAGAAGTAGCACGACGAGGACGGCGACTCTTCGGGCGCTGCGCCGCCGCTTCCGTCTCCGCGGCGTCCCCCGCTGGGCGGCTTGTTCAGCGCCCGCCGCTTGTCGTGGTACATGAACACCACGTTGGCGTAGTGCATGTTGATGCGGGCGTGCGGAAGGCCGTCGTCCACGTCGTGCTGCGCGATGAATTTGTAGGCCGCCTCGGCCATCTGGGTGTAGGAGCCGCGCATCCGGGTCACGTACGGGTAGGACTTCTTGGAGCCGATGATGGTGGTCAGCCCCGTGGTGGTCAGCACGGGCACGCCTTCGCCGAAGCCGGCCGAGATTTTGGACACGGTGGCCAACGAGTAGGCGTCCGCAAAGCCGAAGATGGCGTCCAGACGGCGTTCGCAGTACGCCTGGACCAGGCAGGCAGAGATAGATAGATTGGCGGTGGTGAATTGGATTGGGATGGAGAACACCCAGAATCGTCCCTAATCCACGACAATAGGCTCAAACTGAGAAGCAGATTTTGGTCTCATTGGTCCGATTCTGGGTGTCCACCCTTCTGGGCCCCAAAATTGTTGTGCACCTGGACGACGCCGGTGGCGCTGACGCGCTCCGCGAGCAGTGTGTCCTCCCAGTAGCGCGAGTCGTGGTAGGTGATGTTGATCCAGCCGCGGGGCATTGTGCCGTGCCGGACCAGGTCCTCGATGGCGATGTCGATCACGGGGCGCACCTTGGCCACGGTCAGCCCGAACTTGTCGTTGTCCGACTCGCGCTCCGGCAGAATCAGGATCACGTTGAAGGGCAGACCTCGGGGGCCGCCCCCAGAGGCAGAGGAGACGGATTGAGCGCTGCGCTGGCGGTAGAAGTCCCTGGCAAGCGATTTGTAGGGCTCAGAGGCGACTGGGGAGCGCTGAATCCTTTGGGCGTTGAGGACGGATTCCGAGGCATCGTGGACGCTGTTCGACGTTGTCGACGACAGCGCTGTTACGCCCACAATGAGGCTCAGGAGCACAACCAGAAGTGAACTGAAGTGACCGCCGAAGTGCGCGCGTTTTATGGCCCAGTGAGTGCTGACACGTTGTGTTGGTGACAGCTGCCGCCACCGCTCGCTTTTGCGCCTGCGCCGTTCTCGCACAGTCCTCTTCGGCAATCGCTCTTGTGGCGTTTGGTCCACTTCGATTGGCAAGAATGACGGCACATCTGGCGTCTGTTGGATGGGGCCGTTGGGAGGAGATGCTGGAGTTGGCAAATGCAAATAAGCGGTCGAGGAGGAACACGAGGGATGATGTTCCCAGAGGGCGGAACATGCAACAACGCTGTTGCCAGTCGCGACAGCCGATTGCGGTGCTCCAATTGGCCTTGTGACGAGGATTGGGTTGTTTCCAGCCGGTTTATCTTGGGCATTGGTGACAGCTGTTCTGCCAGCCGATGTCAGTCCCACCGCTCCATCTCGCCAGCGTCGCCTTCTTCTTGGTGGCCTCTGCTGGTCCATCACCACATTGCTGTTGTTGTTGGTGTTGCACTCGGCCAATTGTAGGTTGATTGGGTGTGTGTGGGTTTGTTGCGGAATAAGTGAATGAATGAAGAACGCTGTGCTGGTGGCTGTGTGCCCTCTGGGGGCGAACTGAGCAGACCACAGACTCTGGCGACGGAGCAACAAGAATGTGTGCGTTCTGCTCTCTGCGAAAGGGCGCGTTCGATAAAAATATTTTCATTAAATGCTTGTGCAAACAAAAACGGCAATAGGCGCGAGAAATGGGGCGGCCATGGCCGGCTGGTGGGGGAAAAGGAGTGTGCAAATCGCACAAAAGACGCTCTTGGGGAGGGATTTGGGCGGCCGAGGATCGACTCGTGGGGACAGTGCAGCGCTTAATTTTAATGAGGTTTGGCGCAAAATGAAGCGCAAATGAGTGAAGAGGGCAAAAAGATGGGGAAATGGAAGCGGCAAAGAAAAATCCAAAAAATTAAAAAATACTTAAGGCTTCTTAAACCGTATAAATTTTACACCCGAATCGGTGCGATTTGAGTGACCTACTAAGAATTCTTGGTCGAACAATTGGAACATCTCGTTAAAGGGGAAATTTCAGTTCTGAACTGGTGACAGTTTTACATTTGAATGGAAATTCAATTTTGAACCGAAAAATCAATTTTTAGACATTTTGGGGGAATTCGGATTTTTGCTGGGAATTGATTTTGCGAAACAGTTGCCTTTTACTTCCTGTTCTGGAGTTGTCTTCGCCATTATCATTGGCGGCCGAGCAAATTGTCGGGGGAGAGGAGAAATACTTATATTGGGGACAGGCGGCAGGGAGAGGATACAAAAACTGGGAGAGTCCCAAAGGAACAGTGCAAATGCGAAATTGGATTGGAACCACCGCCGAATTGTTTGTTGTTTGCGGAGCGCAAAAGTGTCTGCCCAAAAACACACTCCCTCCTCTGGCTCTGCTGGCCGTGCATCGCCCAAAAGTGGCGGAGAATTTTGGTTGGGTTTTATTAGTCCTGGTACTCGTTGTGTCGAAAGAATTTTTGTTGGAACGAAATATAAAATACTAACTTTGAGATTAAGGGATTTTCAATAAAAATGATTAAATTGTTAAAAAACAGATGCTAAAAATTCAGAACTGGAACTATGTGGATACGATGACGCACATTGTTGGAAATGTCCACTATAATTGGCAAAACTACGGGTATTTATGGACTATTTTATTTCATTTAGGCTTGGCATAGTGCTCTCCGTTGCCACCAAAATTAAAATAAGGTCTGTTCGTGAAAATCATTTTGGAGATTTGGAGACACTTTTTGGGAGATAAAATCGCCCGTCCAAAAATCGCAACACCATTTCAAAATGTGCCCTTTTTAAGGGTGAAGTATGTGGACAGGATTTTGGCACTAATTTTTGGTCTCATTTTCGGAGAGGAGACCTGAGTGGCGTTTATGTTTTTGCACTTTTGAGCGCCCCCCCCCCCTATTCGGGCTCTTTCCATTTCAGGCGCCAAATTTTAATGTCGCAATGGAGAAGAGGGGAAGAGGGGAAGAGGAAGAGGAGCCCCAGCAGAAGGGCCCTGCGCCTTCCGGCCAACAGGCGCCACATTCGCTGTGCGTGTCCACTCATCCGCGTTCGTTCCCCGAATTCGGGCCCCGTGTGTTCGCAAAAGGAGAAGCAGCGACTAATTTGACAAATGGCATTGACTCGATGGGCCCGCCAAGCCAAGGCAGCTGGGGGCCACCAGCCACCGGGGGAGGGGGAACAGCGATGTGCAAAAAGTGGGCACACAAAATTTTTCGAGGGCCACCGCTGGATGAGGGAAAGGAGGATGGAAATTATTGGCGGGCGGGGGCCGGCTGGCAGGATGGACGCGGTGGAGTGGCAGCGGCGCACAAGCACAGGCTGCATCGCAATGCCGAAGCAGAGCGGCGGAGAGCCAGAGGAGCCAAGGGCCACGTTTGAGTGTGTGCATGTCCATCGGCTGGCTGGATGGCCGTGGAAAGAGAGCAGAGGAGGAAGAGTGAGTGAGTGGTGCCTTTGTGCCGGTGGCCGAAAACGGCGGAGGCCTCTGCCGGGCCGCCTCTGCCCTTCTTCTTTTGTTGGCGCACACAAATTTTGGAAGCACGCGGAGGCGAGCAGAGAACGAAGCGGCTGCAGGAAACAGAAGGCGGACAGTGGAACGAACGGAGGAGCAAAGTGAGGTGGCCCTGCCGAACGCAAAAGGGAAGAGCAAAAAGGGAACAGGATGCGGAGAGGTGCACTGGGGGACCTGTGGGGACTCTGCAAGTGATTGTTTTTTGCTGCTGTTCCCTTTTCTAATGAAAGAGATCCTGAGTCCTGAGGCGTTGTTCGCAGGTCCCACCCGATGGTGGGACTGGGAAGAGAGACTTGTAGAGAGGGGGAGGAGTTGTATCGGCAACTATTGTTTTTTGTCGGGACTGGGATTTTGGAACTCGGATTGCTCCGAATTCGAGAGAGCTTTGTTGTGTTTATGTAACCCGCGCTATATGTAATTTGTTCCAATTTCTTCACCGAAATGACACCATTTTCGGAAATAATCTCGGCTCTCGGCCGAGATTTCCATTGAATTTGGAAGTCTGGCCATAGCCCACATCATTGATGACTGTCTGTGCTGGGTGTTTAGTATTTAGTGCCCCTCCAATTGGGCCGCACTTTCTCCGCAAATGCGTCTTATCGCCGAAAAGGGGCGCCAAAGGCGCAATTGGGGGAAATTTGCATAAAAGCGAAGGAGAGTGGAAGAGAATAAATTTTGGCAAAATTTTATGCGGAAAATGGACGTGAAATTGGACAAATAAAAAAGGAGGCCAAGGCCAACGGGGCACACGAACTGAGTGGACGCCCAAAATGATGATTATTGGATCAGCCACAGCCGGGGAATGGTGAAATGACGAAAACTGAAAGAAAACGTCAAACGAGTAAAATGAATGGGGAATGCGCATTCAGGCGCGAGTACCGCAGTTCGCCTAATGCGGGAGACGCAAATTGCGAAAAAACAAAATGGGGGAGGACATCTAAAGACGAACCAGAAACAACACTATGCCAAACCTCTGTGCAATAGTAAATCGACAAAATTATTTTAATTGTTCAGATCAAATTCACTTTTTGTAATATCAGGGAATCAATCCACCGTCCATCGATTGGTTGAGGGGAATTGGGGTTGGTTTTGTTCGATTTGGTGCATCAACCCAAAGTGGTCTGTCTTCCGTTGCGGCCGCCGCTCTTCTTATCAGTTCAGTTTGTCCAAATGCGTGTGAAGCGCAGAGTAATTTTACAGCGAAAGGGGGCCAAAATGCGAAGAGGAGGTGCACTGCTGCAGTTTGGGAATTGCTCCGTTTGCAAGTGAAGCGAGAACCAAAATAGACCAACCGCTGTGGGCGAGTGGGCAGGTTCAGAGTTCCGGGGCGCCAATCAAAAGGGCGAGAAATCGCCCCGGTTGAGCGGAGAAAATAGAAAATGCACAGATAAAAGAAGACGAAGACAACGAATGATTAGACAATCCAATTTAGGCGTACAAAATTTGCAAAAAAATGTTATTCGCAAATCACTAGATCTGAATTCTCTGAAATCAGTTGATTTGTATTGTTAATCAAATGGTCGCCTGCTGAGACAAATCTTTGATTTGATCCGATCCATCTTAGAGCCAATCAACTGAGATCTGTATTTTGATTGCTCACTGAATCTGATCAATCTTGGCAATTGATCATCGCTTGAATTCACTTATTGCATTTTGGCCTATCATGCTCTCAATAACAAGAATAGAAGAATTACCAAAAAATGGCCAATTTTGTGACGTTTTATTCTGATTCAGAACCTCAGAAGTGTGAGTAGTTACCCCATATATGGCACAGCTTGACGAATAGGATCAAACTCAGTTATGATTATGACATGTTTTCGGCTGTCCCCTTCCTTATTAGTTATTATGTGGGTTTTGTTTTTGGCCGTTGTGTGTGGGGCAAAAGAAGCAGCAGTGCCTTTGCGTTGCTTCCATTATTACGCGAGCGAGACGAGACAACGGGGGAAGTGATGCGCCAGAGGCAGAAGGAAGCAAATCCGTAGAGTGTGGCGACTGACGAGTAATAGATTTTGCGAGAGGTGGCGAACAGAATTAGAAGTGAAAAGAGGCCCCGAGAAAAACAACTGCGGCCGCCCAACACAGCCAGCAGAACTCAGTCTCGAGAGTGAGGCGAGAGTCTCGAGAGGTTTTTTCGCGCGGTTCGAAAAACCATTAGGCCATTGTTATTGGGGGAATAAAAGAGTAACGATTGGGATTGGGACGGGCGGGCGGGAGGAGGACGCGTTGAATGGGCTGTTGGCTGGGCAGGCACGCAAGGGACAAATGCGGAGCGACAAATGTGCGTAAATAAATCGATGATTCCGCGTCCAAACAAAGGTGTTGTTGATTCTCGATGGGGGAATGGGACGGGGAGAATGAAAATGAATGAATGGCTGGCAAAAGAAGGCAGAAGATTATCACCAGCTGCAGCAGTCACGAGCGCCAAAGTGGGCAGCAGCAGAAGGCGACCACCGGAGAGAGGGGAACAGAGTCAGAGAATCAGTCTCCGAGTCTGATGAGGCACAATTGATGGCGAGAAATTGCGGAAAAAGACGCAACGGAGACTTAGAGAGTTGGAGACCGCAAAAGCGTTAGAGAATATGTTTGGCTTTTGGCACCAGCATTCTGTTCAGTCCTTTAGTCAAATGCCGTGCACCTCTGTTGAAATGTTATACGCAATTTAGTAAGTTGAATTTGTTTATACTTAACGCCAAATTGAGTTCAGGTTCTTCTAAAATCTGTGCTACATATTACATATTTTTTTAAATGTTGCATCCTGGCCTAGACTTTTTTATGCCCCCTTTTAATTTGAGCTCAGCCGGACAATAATAGGCAATTGCCAATTGGCTCTGTTGGCGTGTTGTGATGCGCTTTTGCGGCGCCCTTTGGGGACGATTATCGGGATTCGGGCGGGGGAATGGCCGAGCGGACCCTGCTCTCTTCTGGCCGAGGCTGCCTGCCTCCGCTCGCATTCCGCTGCTGCCCTTTCCCCAAATGCACTTCCCCCGGACGCAAAAAGTATGGATTGCCTTTACTGCACGGCGTTTTATTGCAGCGGAAGATAGAGGCGAAAATGCAACGGCCACTGGGGCACAAGGGTTTTTCAGCGGGAGACGGAAATGAGTCGACAAAAAGCAACGGCGAAAGGGCCCCCAATAATGAGGGAGAGGCACACAAAAAGGAGAAGCGGCGGAGGGAAAGGCACACACAAGACAATTAGTTTACAATTCGGGGACTAGCTGTGCCAAATTGGAGCGCAAAACGAGTAAATGGGCCTTAACTTTAAAATACCGCCAACTTAATTTCATTGGTCTAGCAGTATTAGTTGTCCAAAGTTGGCTAGTGCCGTTGGGGATCCAGTGGAAAAAATTAAAAATAATGTGAGCATGTGTGGGGGTCAGAGCGCATCAAAAATTCAAATTAATTTTGAGGCCCTGCCCAGAGAGGAGGAATAAGGAAATATTATTGTGAGCATGTAGAGGGCACAGCGTCAAGTATCAAGTGGGGGCTGTTGGATGTTGATGCCAGCAGTTGGGGGCAGTATTTTTGCAAAACAAGAGGAGCTCTGCTGCTGGGGGCAAATGGCGCGCTGGGATTGGGCCGAGTGAATGGAAGGGACCTTTTAATTCGAATTTTTTGTGGTCCCAACGGGTCCTTTGGCACAGAGGCCGCCCAAGGGGCTTAGGCGGATGGATGCCCGTAGAGGAGCGCCAAAATTGCGCATCGGATTTCACCACCGAAGGAAGAAGCGGCGGAATTGGCGGCGGCTGGGGAGCACCAGGAGAGCCCAGAACGACGCGAAAAGACTCTTGGAGAGGAGGAAATGGAAAATTAGCAAAGGCAAGAAGCGGCAGTTGGAGAAATTCAATACGCGCCCAGTGGAGGGATTGATTGGGCTTTTGGCAATTGCGAAAAGTAAAAAATACGAGTGGCCTCTTAGCACATAAAAGAGCTAATTTCGCATTCGGCCCACCCAACAGGGGCACGCAATGAATGGACCTGGCTGGGGGTTCTAGCCATCTGGGCCAAAGGCCCAACGAAAAAACATTGCGCATTTGCCGCAAATACTAAACACTAAATCATTAAGCACGTGGCTCTAATGATCCCCCTCTTGTGTTTAAAACGCCCATGAGCTTGGTCTTAGACTCAAAAATGGGTGAATCAAACGATCTCAGGCAAATCAAAAAAGTGAATTCGAGAATGTCCGCGTCAAACAGATGAATGGAGAATAGACTAACATATAGTGGATTTGTCCAGCAGTTCAATCGCTTGAACAAAGCGCCGAAACGGAACGCACAGCCGAAGGGGACGGCGATGGGTGGAAAGGGAATAGGGCGATGGGGCAAATGGACGCGTTCTCTTCTCGGCGGTCGCATTTTGGTTGTGCTATGCGAAGGAGCACAGACCCACAGACAGTTGGCGCGTGAAGGCCCAGGGGCGGCGCCGCAAATTGGGCAAAACACCTGTCCCTCCGGGAATGAATGAGCATTTTATTGCTCTATTCCCACTCATTCAGCACCCAAAGAGACAGGCAGGAGGCACACTCGGTGCACGGGAATTGGCTAAAACATGATGGCTGATGGGGCGAATGGCTGAGACCTTGAGAGGGCCCCGGCAGAGGTTAAGGGTCGACACAAAAAATCAACAAAATGCCAAACAGGCGTATATTTTCACCACAACATTAGTGGGTGCATAAACAGTAAAATGTCGGATTGATTGGAAAAAACATCCAGCAGATCCGAGGTTGAGAAATAAAAAAATTGGCAAAATATTTGCAAAAGCTCACAAAATTTAGTGTAATTGCGCTGGTTTTGAGGTGCCGCCAGTGTTAGTCTTGCAAACAGTCCAGAGCAATTGCATTTGCTCGCGGCAGTCGCTAGCAGTAGCCAATTAGTCTCGGCATTTTGGCGCCCAAACTCGGGGCCAGTTTTGCGCCAAAATGCTGCGCGGTTCGCTCGCCAAATTGGGCACCAACCGTTGCTGAGCATGGACGCCTTCTTCAGGTTCTCGCGCATCCGCTCCTTCATGTGCAGCACGCGCTCCCTCTCCCGATGGTTGTAGTTGAGCTCGTTGAACATGAAGCTGAGCAAGGAGAGAATCAATTGCGCCCCCAAATTGATGTAAAAGCTTCACAAATTGTGGCACATCCACCGATTTTTGTTACTTAATACCCACATCGATGAATCCGAAACTTTTTGGCTAACGGAAGGGAAACCAAAATATCATTTTTTAAACGAAAATATTAGGTATATATATTAATCTAAAAGATGCATGAATTGAATACTTCATGACTTTTTCCTTATTCAAACGTGGCTAGTTCACCTTTTTTGCTTATCAATTTCAATTTTTTAATGATTTGTCTGACATTTTCTGTTCCAAAGGCCAGATCAGAATTATAACTATAGTTAATGAACATTTGTCCTTTGGCGCCTTTTGGGCAATGGCAATTCCCGTTTTTGGGCTCACTAGTTGTGCTCCATTTTGTTGCGCTGGTAGAGGTGCGGCTGCACACTGGCCATGAGCAGGTAGCACTCCCCGTACGGGATCGACGGGTTGGCGGCGTCGTGGCGCTGCTCGTGGAACA
This sequence comes from Radopholus similis, assembly GCA_013357305.1. Lineage (NCBI taxonomy): Eukaryota > Metazoa > Nematoda > Chromadorea > Rhabditida > Pratylenchidae > Radopholus > Radopholus similis. The sequence continues at coordinate 7,636 of VAHH01000420.1, read as the reverse complement.
GATAGGCGCTTTTGAACCAGCGCATGCCCTCGAAGAAGGCCACCACCTGAACAAGCGAAAGCAGCAATGGCTGACCCTGTCCTGGGCCAGAACTTGCCGCATTCTTGACCACTTTGTATGGCGAAGAAATGCGCGTCATCAATTGGTACTCTCGGCGGTTGTCTGCAACCAAAAGGGCACATCACCACCATTCACCATGGTTCTCTTACTTATTGAATTTGATGGCCCTGACAAAACCTAGAGTGAGCTATGCTTGGCCGACCAAGGGTTTCCGGAAAATTGGGCACCAAATCAAAAAGCGACGCTTACATGATTTTGGAAAATTATAGCTCACTCGACTCCAATCCCTAGTCTAAGCCTACTAAAGCCATTTAAGTCTATTTCAAATCCTAAATTGTATAGCCAAGTTTATTCAAGAAAATTTCACATTTGGTTTTTCTGTTTTTTGGCCATACTTGGTCAAAACTGATTTTCTTTTGTGGCCATTCTGTAAAACCCTCATTTGTCTAATCATTCCAAAGTCTCCCTTCTGGCTTATTTCTTCTCTCTTATGGGTCGTCAAATTCCGAAATGCGCTTTTTGAGAAAAAGGAGCCAAAGTCACGAGCACTTTTGTTTTTTGTCCCGTACCAGAACATTGGTGCCTGTCCCGACCTTTTTCTTGAAATCATCAATCGCATGTAATTTGATTCATTTTTCGTACTAAACGGCACGCACTTAAAAACTTTAAGCAAACAATCACTGATGACTCATTAATGGAACTATTGCCCAATTTAAATTTGCCCTTTGTTGGTGGAAGACTTGCCCAAATTTGAGGTGAGGCCGACGGAAGTGATTACGGGGATTCCGTTGGAGTCGTTGTCGCGCCAGAACGGGGACATTCTGGCGACGGGCGCCAGCGCGTAGACAAAGGCGTACCCTTCAGAAATGGACCAATCGATGAGAATTGATTGTATTGTTTAAAAACGGACCAATGATGCAGTCCAAACGGTTGTCGACCAGTCTGAAACGGAGGTGTTGTGTTTAGTGGACGTCTGAACAAGTGGTGCCCACTGGTTGATGGCCACATTGGGGCCGTGCGCGTCCGAGAGGCGCGAGTCCTCGAAGTGGATGGCCAGCGAGTTGGGCGCCACCAGCTCCCGGCGGTAGACCTCTTCGACCGCCTGAACGCGTTGAACACGTTGGGGTCTAAGGCCCATGCGCTGCTCACCTCGTCCACCACCGGCTGTGCCTTCAGAATCGTGATGCCGAACGGGTTCTCGTTTTTGCGCCCCTCGTCGGTTGGGAGCGGGAACAAAATGTGAATGGGATGGTCGGGACTGATGTCGAACAGCTTTGTTGCGGCGGTGTGCGGCCGCCTCTGCTCCCGTTCCCGCAAAATGTCCCCGTTCTGGTGGTGGCCGTGCGCAGTCACAGTGCGCGCAATCCTCTGCACCGACGGCGCCTCCGCCGGGAGTCGTTGCTCCTCGCCGCTGAGGTCGTCCAGCCAGTTGCTGCTCTTCTTCCTCCCAGCCGTGGCGCCGCCCTTTCTGCGCTTGCGCTTCAGCCAGCGCATTTCCTCCCCATCGTCCATCATCGCGTCAATCTCGCTGTCGTCTCCGTTGTTGCCCTCATCGGTGTCCTCCTCTTCGTCCGTCCGATCGAACAGACTCCTGCTGGCCGCTTGGCGCATTGTAGCTGTGGGCTCGGCGGACGAAAGGACGATCGTCGTTGTGGCCTTTGTGGAAGTCGCGGGAATGGTGGCGACGCACAAAATGAGCGTCAATAACAACAACAATAAGGCAATCGGTGGGGACGTTGGAGAGTGGGGCTGTTGGCGCCAGGAGAGCTGCGTTCGCGTGGGACTCGTGAACGAGTGGGGAGGACTTTCATTCGGAGGTTGGCGCCCCTTTGGAGTCTGGTGGTGGACCCCGTTTGGGGGCATTCTTGCCGTTCCCGTCATCGGGCGCCTTGCTCTAGGCGTCCGCTGTTGTCCCGTCGGCCCAACTGGGGCGCATTGTTGCGCCTCCGCTGTCCCCTTGGAACAGCAGGCAATGGTGATGATGTCACCTTCCAGCTCCAATTGTGCGTGCGCTCGTCCAAATCCAAAATACTCTGGTATTGTGAGCTGCAGTGAACCACTAAAAGTGGCGAGTTGGCGTGTGGGAGGACTTCCCGAATGCGGTGGCGTTGTGCAAAAATCTCACACGGTCTAAACGGAAACAATGCGGCACAGTGGGGCAAATTCGCGCGCATGAACTGGATTGCACGAAACGGAAACTGGGCGGGAAATAAAATTGTGTGTTTGGATTCAATTATAGATGGTGGGGTAATATGTAACGGAATTAATTGGTCGTGCATGATTCACAAGTTGTGGTGCAAATGAAATATAACAGTATTCCCAGAGTTCTACATATGCAATTTTGCAGCAAATACCCTTTTCAATTGAACGACTAAATCAAAAAAATTTTTATTGTGCGGATGTTCTTCTGATTTATTTTTGGAACAAATAATGCTTGAGAAGTGTGTGCCCCAGATGTGCAAACAGCCGTCACTTAAAATCGACTAATCTATGTGCCAGGCCAATTTAATGCGATCGATCGCTTCGCTCTTTTGACCGGGGAATGGCAGTGTTTGAGAAAGAAACAGAGCAAAGAGGACAGAGGACTCCTCTCTCTCTCTCTTCTGGGTCGGGGCCGAAAGGGGAATGAATGCTGAGAATGTGGGAAAATGGGACAGGAGAATGGAAAATGAATGTGGAAGGGATTTATGCAACCTGAAGAGCCCCAGCAGATGAGAAATTGATGAGGGCGGGCACAGCCAGTGCCGGATGAATGGCCGCCAATCGTTCTTCGATTCACAGTGTGGGAAGAAATGTCGTGGATTGTTCCAAGCCAAAATGGCCGCGAAAAGTGTCCCGAATTCGAATGTCAATAAATTAACAAAATGGCGATAAAACAGCTGAAGAAGTGGAAAATGTCCTTTTCTTGCTCCAGCGGAGGAGGAAAATAGGAAAGAAATGAAAGGCAATGATGGACTCAAATTAGCCAAATTTGTCTGAAGTTCCGTCTTCCGCTTTTCATGAAATGTAAAACAAAAAAATGTAAGACAGATATCTGGATGGACATGTTGTTGAAATGTAACCAATGTTAGACAGGAATCTGGATGACTTGTGTGATAGTTGTCAATTAATAGGGGAAACAAATAGCGCTTAGCTGTTGAATAAATCGAAATCGATGCAATTGAAAATTGCAAGTCAAGCAGAAGAAATCCAATTTCGTTAAATGAAAAGACAACCCCAAATTTTTAACGGCCCATTTGTGGCCGATCCCCAATTCTGTAGCTGATCAATCATCTTTTGGGTTTCATCGTTTCCAAACTTGTAAATTTTTATTGCACCCTCCGAATTCCCTGGATCGTCTCAGCGGCACTTTCTCCAATTTCCCACTAATGGCTGGGAGTGTTTGGCATTTGGCTGGCTTTGCAGAGATTACCCAGGGAAATTGGTCGCGCGGCGCTGCAAAAGGAGACAAACAGCAAAAGTGGCGGCGGCGGGAAGTGCGCACATTGCGCAGCCGTGGGACGGCACTGCCTTGGCGCAGTGGCATTCTCCTTCTGTTGTCAGGGCCCCGACTTCTTCAAGCGCCGGTCACAATTTTGCAGAGGGGCAGAGAAACAAAGAAGCAAATTAATGTTTAGACGTAACGGGCGGCTGCGTAATGCAGGAAATGGAAAACAATAATTTTGTTTGTGCGCGCCAGACGGCAAATGCGCAGTTTCCTCAAATCACTGGGTCGGGGAGGGAGGGATTAAACGGGAGGGAATCAAGTGGAAATGACAAATAACTAGTGGCCGTGCGGAAAATGTTCGGAAAACAAATTGCCTGCAAACAGAGGCCGAAATGAATGCAAAAGTGATGACTTTGCATAACCGGACAAATGATTGGCTCGAATTTGGGCCCAAAGAGTGGCAGAACATCTTCCTGGGTGGATTGCGGGCAATTTCACCAGAGACACTTATTTCGAACGTTTGCATAATGCCGAGAAACATTATGAGAAAATTCGGATAAACTTACCAATCAGTCGCCACCAAAACTTTGGTTGAAAAGCCCCAATCGACGAGTAGAAGCCACCAGAGGTTGGCAAGATCAGACCGATCAGACCATTCTGCGGACAATGTTTGACGGTTCACTTGCAAAGCAATTTTGTGGGCGCAAATTGTTGTGTGACTGTTTCAATCCCACTTTTGTTGAGTGACCAAATAGATTGTTTTTGGCTTTTCACTGCAATTTGGATGGAATCGGAAGCCATTGTTTGATCCAAGGGGTTGGGGACTTTCCCCCCACATGCACACCTGTGGGGCAATTTCTACAAAACATAAATATTACGGAATGTGTTCGGTTGGGTGTTGATGGCTCCCAGCACTTTCATGCCACAACACTTTCTTTGCCCACAGCTCCCAATCTCGCGCGCGTCCCGCTATCGCCATGGAGGCTAATCCCGAAAAATGAATGCGCACTGTGGGAGGGGAGGAGGAAAGAAGGAAGAGGAGGAGGCAAATCTCAAATCTACGGGGACAGGCTTCCCCTCTTGTGGGCGTCCGCATATTTTGCGCGGCCATTCAGTCACTTTTCCCGCCTTGCAAAAGGGGGAAGTAAAATGTAAAAACGTGGACAACAATTGGAATGTCGAAACAACGGGAAATTGTGCAATGTGCCCCATGGACATGTGCCATTGGGCCGATGCGTGAGGGAGAGTCTCAAATGGACACTGGACAGGTGGACCTTTGGGACAGCAAAGGACCTTTGGCCTCTGGAATAAAAGTGGGTTTTTTCGCCGCAAATGAAGCATGCTTTAATGAGTGGCAAAGGGGTGGCCGGCGGACGGGCGGATGAGATGGGCAGATGTGATGAGCTGGCGCGAGATGGTGGAAGTGAGAGAACCCATTTGGTGCGGCATCGACGCAACTCAATGCGACGATGATGATATTATTCTCGCGTCTCCCCTCGGGGCGGATGGACGGAAGGAATGTAACCGACCGCCGGCGCCATAAGGAGGAGGAAATGTGTGCCTCCGCAGCCAACGTGGAGAGCGCAAAGCGAGCGGGCGGGCGGAAGGTTGTGTGCTGGGGGGGGGGGGGTTCTTCTCGGTTCTCGCCACACCGCGGCGGCGGCGGTCCCATTGCCTTTCGGCGCACCTTTTCAGTTTCATTTTCGCCGCAATATGTGAAACACAGAAGAGAGACGGGGATTAGCACATTTAAACAAAGTGTCATTCATTCAATTGTGGCAGTGATGAATGGGCCAGAGTCACGGCAGAATTGATTGTGGCGCGCTCTGGGAGAGAGCGGAGGGAGGGAGGACAAAACGAGAAAAGTGACGGGATTGAGGGAATGCGGTAATGAGCAAATCGGGGCAGCGAGCCCCACATATGTGGCGTGTCGCGCCAAAATGGCGTCCCGCGCCGATTGTTGGTTGAGCTTTCTGCGTTTCTGCGCGCGCGGGAAATAGAGCCAGGAGCCAGGCCAGCAGGCCAAGTGGCTGCGGTTCCCCTCTCAAATTGTACACGTGAACTGAGCACCGCCCAATTTGGGAATTGAGAGCAGCCAGCAAAGAGGCACTCATTTGGCGCCCAGAACGCGGAAAGCCCGGCAGAGAGAGTTCTATGTGGAGTTGTTATCTCGTTTTAGTCATAATGAGTGATGATGTAGGTGCAGGTTGTATTCTGGGCACAAAGGATGGGACATGGGTGGCATCTCGCGCCAATTTGCAACGGAATGGCAGCAGCAGAAGAGCAAAATCTGCACACAAGATTTATGTGCGTGGATATGAAGCAACGGCCCCCAGACATGGGGACAGGAAATGAATGAGTGTGTGGACTGTGGATGTACTTGTGTAACTGATTAGTGATTAGCCTTAAGACTTTAAAGACATAAAGGCTTAAACACTGAAAATTGGAATAATTGAAAACAGAAGTTTAGAGAATAGTATTTGTATGTGTGTGGGAGGCCCATGCTGGGTGAGGATTGATGATGGTCCAAGACTTTCGTATGTTCTGGGCCCAAACCAAATGAAAATGAATGCCTCCGCCGCTGCAGATTTGCAGCGGAAATAGCGCAGCAGCAGATGTGCGGAAATGGCAAGATTTACGTGTGTCAGCGGGACAGGAAATGAATGGATGGATGTGCTCAACTGGCGCATGGTGTTAGCCCAAAGGCCCCCAAAGGAGTGGGCAAACGAAAGAATAATCGGAAATTGTTTGCGCCCGAAATAATTGGTCAACAGAGCCGGCTGCCAAGTTTGTGGCGAACTGCTAATTGAAAACACCGGGAGCGAGATTGGTCCTTTGAGAAAATGCTGCTCAGATGTGAAAGGAGACACCCAGAGAATGGGAGCGAGTGTTTGTGCCGGAAGTCCGAACATTATTCGGTCTTCTCGGGGTGACCAAGGCACCATTTTTATGATTTTTATCAAAGAGAGTCCCTTGGCCTTTGTGCTTGATTTAATTATGTGCGTGTTAATCTAGCATTTACCGCGAACTTTTGGCAATTCCGTTTCCGGCCAATTCTTGCCCGATTTTTCCGTTCTTATTGCTCCCATTATTTGCATATACTCTCAAGTTGTGGAGATCCCAAAATGAGTGTTGTGTGCAGATTTTGCAGTTCTGGGATTGCGCTGTTTTATGCCTAAGAGGGCCGGGATGAGGGGCCCCTGGGGAGAAGACAAGTTGGCGCAGCAGAGGGACATAGGCCAATGCCAATGGGTTGGTTATTTGTTTGGCGAAAGTCTGTGCATTGCGCCATTGGCACTGGGCCCGTTGTGCACTGGACATATCCAATTATGCGGATGTGCCAATGGTGGGGAAGTGAGAATGAGACTGTGTGCTGTTGCTGCTGCCGATGGTGGGGAGGCGGAAAAAGAGAGTAGGGATGGGGGACTGAGCGTGGCGGACATTCCCTCAAAGGGGATGGGGGCCCCAAAACATGCGGACGAGACGGCCGGATGGGTCCCCATCTGCATAGGCGGATTATTTGCGCCTTCATTCGGCGGAGTTCGCCATCGCCTCGCGATGCTAAGCCCCAAACCAAATGGGTGTGCGATTGGGGAATTGAATGGAAGAACCGGCGGAACATCGAATCCTATTCTCTTTTTCCGCACATTCCCAATGATTTTGGGGCTGGAGTCCAAGTCTCAGTGTGTGGAACACTTTTCACCCGAGATCATCTCTTTTGACTTCGGAGGACTAAAAATTCTCAATTTGGGTGAAATAAATTGAAATGGATCTTCTGCTAAAATTGGAGAGTTTTTTGGACAAAAATGTGACAGGCGGGAGGAATCGAACCTCCGCTCTTCCTCTCATGGATAACCTTCGCTCACGGATCTAACCCGCGCGGAGTTGATCAAATGGCGAGTGAAGTTCAGAAGGATGCCTAACCACTCGGCCACGCCTGTCTCGAGAGTGCGGCAATGCGAGTGAACGGAAAGAGCAAAACTTGTTTTCGGTCGAGACTCTCGCGACCGGATTACGCAATCGCGGCACCAGGGAAAGGGCGGGAAAGAGAAAGAGTGCATTCAAATTAGTGTTGAGCGGTATCGAGATCTCGCCCGATTTTCGATATCGGTATTTCCGGTATTGGCGAGTGCCGAGATTCAATATCGA
>VAHH01000419.1:0-31533 GCA_013357305.1 Radopholus similis | reverse complement strand
TATTTGGACTTAGCTCGGCGAGAGGAATCGAATGGTATATAGAACGTCCATTTTCAGGCAAGAGTAGTATTCTGCAGTTTTACCGGACATTTTTATTGGCATCTGTTGGTTGTAGAATTTTTATTGTTGTTTTCGTCCTTTTGGACTACATATTTTAATTTTGGTGTCCATTCGGACATTATTTTTGTGGAGAGCTTTGCTCCATTTGTCGAGTTGAAGACTGACGGCGAAATGAATGTGGGTGCTGAGCGGGGAACGGGGCTGTGCTGTGTGCTGACCTGCTGACCCCACTCGCTCACTCCTCCCCTTTCCCAGTGATGCGAGCTGGGGCTGGGGACTGTTGATGGACGCCAACCAAAAGGCACAGACACAGAGAGATGGGGCACCCACCCAACATGGCTGGAGAGCGGGAGAGGGCAGAGAGCGCAGAAGGGAGAAGGGTGAGTGTGGCTCTGTGCTGTGGCGCCCGACCTGGGGTCCGTCCATTGGGGGCACCAACAGAGGCAGAGAGAGAGAGGCTGTGCTGGCGCCTCCACCTTTGGACTTGGCTTGGCTTGGTGTTGGCTCGCCCTGTTCACCGCTCACCACAGCCCTCCGAGTTGGGGTCAATTCCGCGCCGCCGATTCCGCGCCGGCCAATTCCGCGCGGGGGCCAATTCCGCGCGAGGGTCAATTCCGCGCCAACTTTCAAATATTATATTACAGATCTAAAAGCTTAGCTTAGCTTAAGCGTAGCCTACGTCTAAGCCCAAAGAGTAGCCAAGTAGGCTTTTTTAGCCTAAGCCAAGGCAAGCTTAGCTTAGGCTTAAGCTTACCTAGCCTATGTCTAAGCCTAAAGAGTAGCCAAGTAGGCTTTTTTAGCCTAGGCCAAGGCAAGTTTAGCTTAAGCCAAGTAGGCTTATTTACTACTTACAAGTCACACATCCCTCTTTCCACCATCCCAATTTACAGCTCGTTCATTTATTTTGTTCTATCAGTCGAACATTGAAATTTCTTTTTTGCATAAAACTATGGTTGTATTTGTTGTTGAGCCATTATTTTGCCAGAAAACGGGTTAATTTTATCTGTAATACAATATTTGAAAGTTGGCGCGGAATTGACCCCCGCGCGGAATTGGCGGCGCGGAATTGTCCCTTCCCCCAGCCCTCCACAGGGAGGGAGCCAAACACTGGATGCGCCAACTCTGACCTGCAGCTGCCCCCCCCCCACTCTTCTGTGTTCTGCATCTCTGCACTTCCCGTGTCCTTTCTTTGTTTGATCGGACTGTGGGAACGTGCTGTATTGGGTGTGGGGGCTGTTGAGGTGTGGAGCTGTGGAGAGCGGCAGGTCAGCATCAGCAGAGCTCAGCCTATCCATCCTCTGCTGTGTGTGAAGCGATGGGGGAAAAGGCCATCACAATTTTATTTTTGAAGTGTGTCGAATGTCCGAGAAAGTACCAAAATAGGCCGATCCTGAGTCCGACCATTCTTTACAAATTTATGAATTCTGATTTATGAATTTATGAAGCCTCCAAGTTTTGGCGCCAAAAGTTTTTCAAACAATTGCGGTGCTTTAAGCCGATGCGGCAACAACATTAACCTTCTGTGTTTTGCGAAACACTCAAATATATAAATTTGAAATATGTATATCCATTACTATGTTTTTTGCATATTTGTCTCACCATTATGTGCACTATTTTAAATTTTATTCACAAGTCCTGCTTCTCGGTGCCTAAAGTGTGTGGAATGAATGTGTTGAGGAGAAGTGGTGGTGGTGGACCCGCCAAAATTGGAAACATTCACACAGGGAGGAAATGGGAAATTGGGAATTAAAATTAACCCAGCAGTAGTCGCAGAGAGATAAAGGGCAGCCAACAAACACTCGGTGGCGGGTTTGCAATCAAAAATGTGCCAAATTGGAGCAAATAAAATTGCAAAGATTATTCTTAATTTCTGTCAATCAATTCTTAATTCTATAATTTTGTAATTTTTGACTTTAAAATTTTAATTTAAAATGCTTCAATAATCTAGCCAAAACACAATTGTAAATTTCGGAAAAGGAATGATTTTTGAATTTAAAAGTGTAACAAATATATCTTCTAAAAATTGAATACATTTCCATTTGCTCCATTTTCGAGCATTTAAAACCATCGAAAGGGTCAATCAGAAGAGTCAATCAATCAATCAATGCCAGTTGGATGGACGGGACCTTTGAAAATAAGTGAGCTTTTGAGAAGAGAAGAGTGCTTTTGAAAATTGCCAATTATATTGCAATATTCTCTGTCCACTTCGAGCGCTCCCATTCTCATCATCACAGCTGGTACCACTTCCGTTTCTCGTACTTCTCCAGCAGCCTGCAGAAAAGAAAATTATTATTTCAAATTTGACGCTCACTTGGCCGATCTTTGCTGGATGTTCTGGGCGTTGTTCCGCAGCTGCTCCGTGGCGTCCGTCACCGCACTCAAGCGTTCACCGCGCTCGCCAAGATTCTGAAAAAATTGGGAATTTGGAAGAAGAAGAAGAATATAGTTGAGATTTGAGATCGCAGGAGTTACACGTCGTTTGGGCAACGAGCACTTTGCAAAGAATGGATTGACTCAGATTGGGCCAAGTTAGAATGGCCAACAAACTAATCTATGAATGATTTTTTTGCGCTCTCCACTGACATTAGATTTAAATTTTTAGCTTAAAAGCCTTGGCTATTGTTTATCAAAGGCTCCTCCCTGTCGCCCTAACGACCCTGCTCTGGTTCGCACACTCACACTGGCTTGGATAGTCCCCGTCTTGTTTGGAATTTTTCCGTCGAGAGTCCCTCTCTTGAGGGGAAGGGAGGGAGGGCCAATGCACCCACCTTCTCTAATAACATTCTCTTCCCCCGGCCTATTTTCGGATTTGGGGTTTGTGCCCCCTCCTCCTCACCTGCATGGCCATCTGGGCTGCCTGTCCGGCGCTGATGGAACGGGAGGTACCCAGCTCCATTGCAGTGAGCTGCTGCTGTTGCGGCGTCAGCAGGGGGCGCGCCACCGTGCGCAGCATTGAGCCGGCTGCCGCGGAAGCGGGCTTCTCGCGCACTGAACAACACAGAGTGCGCAATTTGCAAACGTCAATAAATCAGTGTTCGTCAGTTTTTTTTTGATCTCGTGTGACGTTAGATCACGTGAAAGATAAAACGAAAAATGTATTTGTGTTTGTAGCTAATGATAATTTGATAACCTAATTCAAAATTTCTATCAAAGCTTAGACAACGCTTTTTCTATTATCCGAAAAAATAATGCCCAATTGTGCGGGCACCATAAATTGACAGACGTTTCAGAAATTAAACAAATTCTTGAAATTTATGTAGAAATCGACGTGTCATGTCATTTATAGTTTCTATCATAAAAACCATGCACGTACATATTGCGTCCATTTCGGCCATCGGGTCGGCACTCTTTGCGCCTCCCAGTGTGACGGCACTGGCACCAGCCGCCAAAATGCCGCGCAAAAAAGAGTGCTGTCTGCAACAAAGATCATCACGGCTTCAAACGACACCCACTTTGGCGCTTCTGGCATGTCGCAGGGCACGAACAGTTCGCCCATGCACTCGGCCACCTGGGCCGCGATTTCGGCGTTCACAGTGAACTTTTGGACCTGTGCAGCAGAACATGCGATTGGAGTCAATTATTGGTTTTGCGAAAATAAAAACCACCTCCGACGGCGACACCATGCGCATGCCGAGGCCATGCTCGGACAGGTCGAAGCGCGCCGAAATGGTGCTGCAAAACAAAATGGCATCATCAAACGCAATTTTTGAAACTAGGCGACTGTGGGGATAGGGAGGACGAGAAAATGTTGTACGAACCCAAATCTCAATCTGATCGATCTGTTGGCCAGGTCCTCACAATCGAATTGAACTATCAATGTGATTGATCTGATCTCTCACTGTGATCTGATCAGACTGCATCTTTCTCTGATCCCTGTTCGATCTCTTTCGATTTAACTGTTCTGTGTCTGGTCATATTGTTTCAACTCATCCTCTGTGGGATGGATGATGTCTACACACACATCTCCCCAACAGTCCGGGGGACTTCCAAGCGACATTGATCTTGAAAGCAATCAAAATGTTTTTACGCGACTCAACATTTTGGTCGCTTTTTGACGAAGATGATTATTTCAATTGCCATTTTACAGTGGCGCTTTTTGTGTTGACCCGTGATCGGAGATTAACGTGACCGACAGTTGGTTGTGTCCAGTTTTCTGTTAAACATTTTTGAAACGCGATCAAAACTCAAAAGTCTTCAAAAGCGCGTTCTCTCTGCTCTCCTTTATGCCAGATCCCCCAATAATGTGTATCTGTTCTTGCTCACTTGTGTTCCGCCACTTCGATGGACTGGTCGAGCAGCGGGGTGTGGAGCAGGATACGCAAAGAGGGCACACTCATCACCAGCAGGTTGCCGGCCGCGCTGAGCGTAAAAATTGAATACATTTCCATTTGCTCCATTTTCGAGCATTTAAAACCATCGAAAGGGTCAATCAGAAGAGTCAATCAATCAATCAATGCCAGTTGGATGGACGGGACCTTTGAAAATAAGTGAGCTTTTGAGAAGAGAAGAGTGCTTTTGAAAATTGCCAATTATATTGCAATATTCTCTGTCCACTTCGAGCGCTCCCATTCTCATCATCACAGCTGGTACCACTTCCGTTTCTCGTACTTCTCCAGCAGCCTGCAGAAAAGAAAATTATTATTTCAAATTTGACGCTCACTTGGCCGATCTTTGCTGGATGTTCTGGGCGTTGTTCCGCAGCTGCTCCGTGGCGTCCGTCACCGCACTCAAGCGTTCACCGCGCTCGCCAAGATTCTGAAAAAATTGGGAATTTGGAAGAAGAAGAAGAATATAGTTGAGATTTGAGATCGCAGGAGTTACACGTCGTTTGGGCAACGAGCACTTTGCAAAGAATGGATTGACTCAGATTGGGCCAAGTTAGAATGGCCAACAAACTAATCTATGAATGATTTTTTTGCGCTCTCCACTGACATTAGATTTAAATTTTTAGCTTAAAAGCCTTGGCTATTGTTTATCAAAGGCTCCTCCCTGTCGCCCTAACGACCCTGCTCTGGTTCGCACACTCACACTGGCTTGGATAGTCCCCGTCTTGTTTGGAATTTTTCCGTCGAGAGTCCCTCTCTTGAGGGGAAGGGAGGGAGGGCCAATGCACCCACCTTCTCTAATAACATTCTCTTCCCCCGGCCTATTTTCGGATTTGGGGTTTGTGCCCCCTCCTCCTCACCTGCATGGCCATCTGGGCTGCCTGTCCGGCGCTGATGGAACGGGAGGTACCCAGCTCCATTGCAGTGAGCTGCTGCTGTTGCGGCGTCAGCAGGGGGCGCGCCACCGTGCGCAGCATTGAGCCGGCTGCCGCGGAAGCGGGCTTCTCGCGCACTGAACAACACAGAGTGCGCAATTTGCAAACGTCAATAAATCAGTGTTCGTCAGTTTTTTTTTGATCTCGTGTGACGTTAGATCACGTGAAAGATAAAACGAAAAATGTATTTGTGTTTGTAGCTAATGATAATTTGATAACCTAATTCAAAATTTCTATCAAAGCTTAGACAACGCTTTTTCTATTATCCGAAAAAATAATGCCCAATTGTGCGGGCACCATAAATTGACAGACGTTTCAGAAATTAAACAAATTCTTGAAATTTATGTAGAAATCGACGTGTCATGTCATTTATAGTTTCTATCATAAAAACCATGCACGTACATATTGCGTCCATTTCGGCCATCGGGTCGGCACTCTTTGCGCCTCCCAGTGTGACGGCACTGGCACCAGCCGCCAAAATGCCGCGCAAAAAAGAGTGCTGTCTGCAACAAAGATCATCACGGCTTCAAACGACACCCACTTTGGCGCTTCTGGCATGTCGCAGGGCACGAACAGTTCGCCCATGCACTCGGCCACCTGGGCCGCGATTTCGGCGTTCACAGTGAACTTTTGGACCTGTGCAGCAGAACATGCGATTGGAGTCAATTATTGGTTTTGCGAAAATAAAAACCACCTCCGACGGCGACACCATGCGCATGCCGAGGCCATGCTCGGACAGGTCGAAGCGCGCCGAAATGGTGCTGCAAAACAAAATGGCATCATCAAACGCAATTTTTGAAACTAGGCGACTGTGGGGATAGGGAGGACGAGAAAATGTTGTACGAACCCAAATCTCAATCTGATCGATCTGTTGGCCAGGTCCTCACAATCGAATTGAACTATCAATGTGATTGATCTGATCTCTCACTGTGATCTGATCAGACTGCATCTTTCTCTGATCCCTGTTCGATCTCTTTCGATTTAACTGTTCTGTGTCTGGTCATATTGTTTCAACTCATCCTCTGTGGGATGGATGATGTCTACACACACATCTCCCCAACAGTCCGGGGGACTTCCAAGCGACATTGATCTTGAAAGCAATCAAAATGTTTTTACGCGACTCAACATTTTGGTCGCTTTTTGACGAAGATGATTATTTCAATTGCCATTTTACAGTGGCGCTTTTTGTGTTGACCCGTGATCGGAGATTAACGTGACCGACAGTTGGTTGTGTCCAGTTTTCTGTTAAACATTTTTGAAACGCGATCAAAACTCAAAAGTCTTCAAAAGCGCGTTCTCTCTGCTCTCCTTTATGCCAGATCCCCCAATAATGTGTATCTGTTCTTGCTCACTTGTGTTCCGCCACTTCGATGGACTGGTCGAGCAGCGGGGTGTGGAGCAGGATACGCAAAGAGGGCACACTCATCACCAGCAGGTTGCCGGCCGCGCTGAGCGCCACCAGCACCGGATGGCCGCCGCCCACGTGGGAGCACTTTGCCCGCACCAAGGGGCCCTCGTCCACCTGCAAAATGGGGGAACACATTTGACTTGGAAGTGTACTATTTCAAAATATTTGCCAGTTCAAAGGGAATCCGGATCCGAGACCGAACCAGCAGGAGTTGGCCAGGGGAGGGGCCCTTCGGAGAATGGGTGTGGATTCAAATTTCTGGACCCCCATTCCGCAAAAGAACATCACTTTCATTAAAAGCAGCGGAGGATGCGATCCAGACAGGCGCAATGAGATAGAGCGGAAGTGATGGACAGGGACAGCCAAGCAGCAGATTGGAGATTTGGAGAAGGGAAAATTAGAAGAAGAAATTGAGGAGATGGGGACTGGATCGGATGGGAATCGAGCACAAGAATGGAGAAAATGGAGGAGTTGGAAATGGAGCCGGTGAACTGAGGAACATGATGGGCAAGCGGGGGATAGAAGAGGTGAAGCGCCGTTTACGGTTCAGCGAGTTTGGAGCTCTGGGCCTGGCATTCCGCACTCTGGTCCCGTCCCGCAGCCCCCGAGTCCCTTTTCCGCCTATAGCAGGAACAAAATGTTGGAAGCCTGTCGCAATTAGCAGTCATGGCTTTATCCCAAATGCGCTCAGAATGGCGTGATTTTGCTTGTTTTTTGCCTGAATTTGCCGGTGCGCCAGTTGTCGGTAGGAGGGCAACAGAATGGCGCGGATCTCCCACTCGGACACGAACAGAGCGAGCTAAAATCAATTTGGCTGAGTGTTGTAGATTTTTTGGAGCAAAATAGTCAAAAAATGTTTTTTATAATTAGTCTAAAAAATTAAAAAACCACTTTCTGGGGACCTGTGAGAACTCCTCTTCCGGCGAGATAGTTTCATTTTCGCCCAGCACCGGGGAGAGACTGGCTTTGGTGAGCACCCGGTTCGGCCGTTGCTGCTCACAGGCCGCCGACGCGGGCGCACTCTCTCGGGCCGGATCGGACGCCTTGAAGAGGAATAATTGTTATCAAAATAAAATTCTAATTAAATTGAAATTAAACTAAAAATAAATTTCAATATTTTTAAAGTCTTCTACAAATTGGCCAAGTGCTCGCCTTGAATTGCTCCGTGGGGCAGGCCAGCAGCCGGAACTGGCGGTCCAGGAAGGCCGAGTGCAGGATTCGACCAGACTGGCGCAGAATGCTGCCTTAAAGGGGCACAATTGAAGAGCAAAAATAGATTTTAAAATTGAACTGCAAAATACATAAAAATATTTAAATAATAAAAATTAGACTTAAAGTTTGCGCCAAAAATTAGATTTAATTAGCCCAAAAATATTAAACGAATAATTTTGAAATTTAACATCTGTTAGTCCAGAGGTCGGAACACAAAACAAATACTGAGGTGTTGAGTTAAAATTGTTAGAAAATCTCACAAAAGTCAAAGTTAAAATTCACGCAAAACGACTCATCGCTAACGCTATTTTACCTCTCGGCCCATTAAACATGGCTAAATTTTCAATTAAAATGCGCCTATTTGGCATTGTCGAAAAGCCAAGGCAAGCCTAAAAAATACGCTAAGCCAAATGCGAAGGTCTCCGCAAATGTCGCACCCCCGAAATTTTCCCTTGGGTCTACTAAACATTTTGTTCGGATAAAAAACCACAGCGAAAACAGCCAAATTGGCCTACAAAGTGTTGGCAAAAATAAATATTTGGCCCCATTGTTATCGAAGTCAGTCTAAGGCCACAATTCTCGGGCCTTACCCCAAGTTCCAAATAGCCAACATTTTGAGCAATAGAACAGACCAACTGTTCCCCGCTTATTTTACCGGAGGGGGCGGCCACCACGGAGGCAGCGATGCGATTGGGGGGCACTTGCAGTTGCAGCGCCAGCGCAGCGCCGGCCGAAGTGCCTAGCCACAGGCACAGCTCCAGTTTGGAGTCTGAAGTGGGGCGGAAGAAAATAATAAAATCGAAAAATAAATGACGAACGGCACAATGATGAATGAAAATTGACAATCAAATTCAATGCCAATTTAAGATTCTAAATTTAATTTTGTCTGTTTACCGTCCTTTTTGGCGCAGCTGTTGATGAAGTGCAGTGCGCACACGTGCTCCTCCTCGGCTGTGGGGCGCTGCTGTTTGTCCGTCCTCTCCAGGGAATCCGTGGAGGAGTGGCGCGAATCGGCTGAACAAAAAATATGAAAAGATACATATATTTCATTTAAAAATTTTAAAGTTTCCAAATTCTGCACAATCTGTTCAAGCAAATTAAGCACAAAGGGGATATGAGGGCATTTGGACGAAGGATAAACAAAAACAAATATATATCTATATCGTAATTAATCAAGTGTTCCTATTTGAAAATAAATTAGAAAATTCGAAAGAAAAATAATTTTTTAAACCTAAAAATTTTTTTATTGATTCATTTTGGAAATTTGAATGAATTTTTGGGCCAACTTTTTCCGTTGCAATTTGGCGGCTCCACGCCGGCTGGCGGCGGAGTGAGTTCGCCCTCTCTGAGGTGCTGCTGCTGTTGTCCGTCACTCTGCGGGTTGAACGTGAACGCCTTTGTGAGCTGGGGCCGCTGCTGGGTGAGACGGGCGCTCAGGCTCAGCGCCGGCTGCTTGTCCTGCTGAGCAATATGGGACCTTCATGCCATTCCAAATCCTTGTTTTGAAGCAACAAAGCAACACCCTTTGATTGAAGAACCCATTGATGTGCTCAAACTTTTGTTCTTAAACTTGATCTAAGTGATTTGATCGGCTGTGGCATGATCAAAATTTGGGGAACTGATCTGCCATTGTTTGAGTTTGCATATAATTGGGAGCAGATCTGTTCCGGGTTCAGAGCTAATCTGCCCTTAACTGATCAGACTTGATCTGCTGGTTGATCCTTTGATCCATTCATTAGATCCAATCCTGGTATGAGCGATCGAACCGTTAAAAAGTTTAGTATGACCCAAAATCTGAGAGCGAACTGAGACTGATCCATGTTATCGGGGCGTACTAAACTGAACCAATCAATTTTTCTCGTCATTTTGTAGAACCCTCTGTACATGCCTGTCCAACCACTTTTGGGGTCTCTCTTCTAGCCCAATTCCTTGCCAGGTTAGTGCTTCTCAAAGGTGCCAACCTTCTCCCTGTCCTGCGAGTCGGTGGTGTTACCGCGCGACAAGTGCCCACTGGATGCAGTGTTCGGAGGCGGAGACCTTGGATTGGTTGCCGCAGCGCCAGGCGCACTCTGGGCCGACAGTTGGTGCTGAACGTGGGCGGGGGATGAGCAGCGAAATTTGGGCAAAACGAAAATTTGGGGAAAGCGCCAAAGCAGGAAAAGAGAAAGTGGTGTGTGTGGAAAATGCCTCTCGTCGGTGGCAAAATGTTAGCGGACGGGACAGGACGACATTTAAAGGGAAAAAGCGGCGCAAATCGCCAAGCCAGTAAGCAGCGGCGCGCGAAATGGCATTGTTCAATGGAACAACAGCGGCAGAAGAAGGACGGGACAAATTGGGGAATCGACGATTGAATGGCACAGCAACAGTTGGCGGGATGCTGAACAAGGGTTGCACGGCGCTTTCGCAAATTTCTGCCCTCTGTACTGCTTCAACTCTACGAGCAGCATAAGATTCAAGGCGTACACTCAATGTTCCCTAAATCAAACTACTCTATGCCTCCTCAAACATATCAACCGATTTGAGGAGTAGCTTTGATTGAGTGAACGCTTTGAACTTGTTTCGCCTCTTCACTCTTGCCCCTAGTGCCCACCCTGTTGAGCACAGTGCTGCTCCAGGCAGTCTTCGTCCCCTTCCTCCTCGGGCAGCCAAAATGACACTGAACTGTTGTTGCTGTTGTGACTGCCGCCCGCCGACCAAAGTGAGCGTCTTCGCTTCTCAGTGCTCAATTTGGTCGGCTTTCCCGCTGCTGCATTTCCGCCAAATGAGTTGGACTGGCGCAACGAGACGGACAAGATCGCCGCTTGCCACTTGGCAGAGGCGAAGGAGAACTTCCGACCAGCGCTGCTAGCGGATGATGGGCTTTGGCCAGATGAGGTCTTTTGGCCAGATAATCCCATTTGCTCGAAAGATACCATTTGGCCAGATGAAGCGGTTTTGCCGAATGGTCCGATGTGCCCAGATGACGCAGTATGAACAGTTGAAGCAATATGTCCAATTGATCTGGCATGGCTAGGTGAAGCGATTTCGCCATGTTCACCGGCTGCTGGTTGTTGTTTCTCGAAAGTGTCCATTTGGCCGAGTGCTGTCTCAACTGGCATCGCTTCACTGTGCCCAGGGACTGCTGCCGCTGCTACCGATCGACTAAGGACTGCACCCGGATCTGACTCGCCGCTCTGCTGCTTTCGAACACTGCGCCGCTGCCGCTGCTGATTGACGAATGAGCGCATTCTGTGCACAACCGGAGGAGCACTCTTCAGCAGCAGAGTGGTGTTCCCCTCTGCTGATGCCAATTTGGAGGGAATCTTCAAGGGAGGCAAATGGAAGAATGAAGACGCCCGTGAAGAAGACTTCTTGTCCGCCCTCTTGCCAATGTGGACATGAGACGCAACAACGTTTGGGCCAGGTTGGCAAGAAGAAGAGACTTGGCCCGATGGGCTGATTTGGTCAGAAGTTCCAATTTGGGAAAACGATGCGGTGCAGTTGGACGAATTGATGTGGCCAGATGAAAAAATGTGTCCAGATGATGCGTTCCGGCCAGAAGGCCCAACATGGCCAGATGAGCCGATTTGGTCGAACGACTCAGTTTGGCCATAGATGCCGTTTCCCGTTGCGCTTTGGCCGTCGGATTTGCTGTTGATGCATTGCGAGAAGCACAGGTCTACGTCCTCTTCTTCCTCTGACGGCATGCGCTGTTGTTGCCCTTCCGACTGGGAGCGCAACTTCCAAGAGTTGTCGTCGAGTGGTGCTTTCAATGGAATTGCTGTTTCGGGCCACGAAGTGGAAGAATGCGAAAAAAGGGGGAAAAGAAATGAAAGTGAACCGCCATTTAAGGTTGGCGAGAAATTAAATAACTCGCGTCGCAAGAGAAGGGGCAGCACTGCAGACACACTCAAGCGCAGCAGATATTGTTTGATTTCAAATGTTTTTGAGAGAACAAAATGTTAAGAAATGAATGAATGTAACAGAAATTAAGGTGCAATGAAACGAAAAACACTTTTGGCATAACAACGATTTTAATTCAAAAAAAGACATAAAATTCCAAAAATTCGAAATTTTCAAAAAGCCAAAAATGCCGGAACACCACAGAAGAGGGGCACAATACATATATAGATTGTCCAGCAGCATTGGATGGATGGAGGAGGGAACTCCTCTGTTCGAACTCACTTTGAGCAGTCGCGACTTTTTGGTCCAATAATTTGAGCGCGAAAATGCGCGCCGACCAATGGGTGGCGAAGGCGACAAATTCTGCTGGGTTTGGTTGGGAAAATGGGGCACCAAAATGGGGAGGAAAAATATAAATTAAAAAAAATTTAAATTTTGAAAAAATAAAAATTCAATCAAAGCAGGCTCTTATATTATAATTAATGTGCAAAACCCTAAGTTAGTGAAGCGAGCAAAAAACAATTATTCGAAATTAGGAATGTTTTCATTTTCTGCAAAAAATAAATAAATTTAGTTAAAGCGGATAAATAAACTAGGCATTTATTAGATTGAACCGAAAAGGAAGCGGAAAATAAAAATTAAATATATTTTTATTTCTTTTAAAAATTTTTTAAGTTTACTAAATCGTTTTTTAATTCCTTAAAAAATTGAAAAAATCCCAAAATTGAGATATTCCCAAAATACCTCCGCAGTTGGGGATGTGAGAGTGTCGCTGGCGGCCCGAGAGCACCAGAACGCAAGGGGCTCTCTGCCCAACAGTTCGGCACTGCACCAGGCGTACACCTAAAAACGCAAATTAAAATGAGTCAAAGCTTTGGAATTTAAAATTAATATTTTTAATTGCTTTTGAAGCCAACAAATTCGAAAAATTTCCTTTAAATTACAATTTTTTCAAATTCAGTTTGGCAATTTAATTCGGATGAAATTCTCATCCAATCAGAGGTCCAAAAGACTGACTACAGTTTGAATGTGGCCAATGGGCCAGAATAAGCAAGAATTATTTGGCATTTTTCGGTTGAATCTCATTAAATTCCTGGGAGATCGGCCCAAATTTGTGCGTGTTTTCGGTACAATTTTGGCCAGTTTTTTTTGGGAAAATAAATTCTTCATCCGACTATACCTTAGAATGCCCAAATGGTTATTTTATTTATTCCAAACAAATAATTTCTTTTTATGCGCTTTTTGGATTTATTGTACTAATTTCCACCTGCACAGCTGTCTGGGCGTCGACCAGCGCCACTCCGTTGGCGGTGGCCACTCCCACCAGGCAGTGGGCCGAATTCAGCGCCAGCCCGGTGATCGGCTCCGGTCGCAGAGCCTCCCACCAAGGCACCTGGCACACCAGTTCCGGCTGATAGCCTGGGCAAAAATTGAATTTAAAATGGATTTTTGAGGCATTTTTAAATATTCCCTTTATTCCATCCGAAATTATACATAGTAATATTAGAGGACGCAAATGGCGTCGACGATAATTGATAGTTTTCAACGCTTAAATAAATTTGAAAACATACTATTGCAATAATTCTTCAACATTTTCGCAGTGTCTGTTTCCCACCTGCTGGCCTCCGGAGTGCTCCTCCGCGCACCTTGAGCGGCGTCCAGTCCGCCTGATGCGCACCCGAGCCCAGAGAAGTGTCCGTGGAATGGGAGGAGTGGCGGGATGGAGCGCCGCCCTGTTGACCTGGCTCCACCGTGGTGGGCGCCTGCCGCCGCAATTCCGCCTCAAAATGATTTGGAAGTGAATGATATATCATTGGAAAGCCCAAAGTGGGCCCTATCCAATGGGCTGTTCAGCTCTAGGGTTGGCCAAGAAATGGCTAAGTCAGGTTTAGGCCCTGGGTATACTTCGTGAGTGCTGTCACGCTCACAAGAAATTGCACGCTATTTCTTTTCTTTTTTTCTTAAATTAAGAAATGGAGAAAAGAAATAGCGTGCGAGCGTGACAGCACGCACGAAGTATACCCAGGGCCTTAGGAAAATCTAACAAATTCCGAGTTTTTGGCCATAACTTGTCCAAAGCTGGATCGCGCCATTAGGTTTTGCAATCATTTTTGTAGAGCTTCCTCAGATCTATCCAATGAGTCCAAGGACGACTCTATGTCTAGCTTCATTCCTTGTCGAGCAATGTCTCATAAAACAGCATAAACCTTCCCCACCCAAAAGACTCATATTTTGTTCTCAATTTTGCCATTCTTAGATTTAACAAAAACTAACATTTCATAGTAATCTTGAACCAAATGATAAAATTCATAAATATGCATCAAACGGAGCTCAGATCAAATCAACTTTGCCAATTTCAGTGCTAACCGGTAGATGAATACCTGCCTAGTAGGCCAAGAGATCGAGCATTCTTTCGACTGCCATGGCCAATGTTCAGCTCTTATTTTTTGCGTCGTCTTGGGCCCACATTCTTTTTTTGTGTTACCCGTTGTCCGGTGGTGCTGCTGCTGCCACTGCTGCCGCTGCGCTGTTCGTGCTTCAGTCGTGCCGCGTGTCTTCCGCCTTGGGCCGGCTGCGGAGAATCGGTGGCACTCCCAGTGGAGACTGCCGTTGGTTGAGAGGCTGTCGTCGTGCATTCTCGGTTCGCAGGCGAAGGCGGAGACTCCAAAGTCGAAATGGTCTGTTGCGGTGCTGCGCTGCGGCACAACTGCGGCAATGGCACCACCTGGAATGGAAAGATCGATAATTCGGAAAAGACAAAAATCGTTAATCGAAGAAGAGATTGATTAGAAAAGTGGGCAACTACAATTAAGCAATTGATTGCAAATTTTAAAAATCGATAAATCAATAATTAAAAGAGACAAAGAAATCAATAAAAAGATATTGAAGAACAAATTTTTTAAAATTGATAAAACCGATTCTAAATGATTATTGGCTCTGACCGCGATTTCCTGGCAGCACTCGGTTTTGGCGAAGCGGAACAAGGTCACTTGTCCGGAACGGCTGGCCACCAGCAGCAGACGAGAATCCACGCACAGCTCCACGTCAGCAACCGCATGGCTCACTGGCGCCATTTGCTGCTGCAAAAAGGAGCAAAAAGATTTAAGAGTATCTACATCTAGAACTCGTTGATTGGGAACAAAACTCCAAAATCCAACTGAAATGCTGAACTTGGGTCAAAAGTTTTAGCAGTACTTTTGATTGTTTGCTTTTTTCATGCTCAAACTCTAATTTGCAATTCAAATGCGTAGCTCCAAGGCATTTTCTCCAAAAATTTCATAGGTTCACTGTTTTTAAACTTGTGCCAATTGTTGGCAAACAAGTTCAAGCAGTACATGGCATCTAAATGTTTTGTGATTTGTGCTCACCATTCGCTCGTCGTTGGCGCTCGTGTGCACTTGGAGGGACTTCTCGAAGTGGCGGCCCGTCTTCAGTTTGTACATCAGCTGCAGCTGTTCGCTGGACGCCTGCCAGAACTTGATGGAGCCGTCCTCGTGCCCCGTCAACAGCATCTCCTGGTGGCCCGTGGCGCATTCGCGTCCAACGCCTCCTGCAAAAAAACAATATTTTCTATGATTTGATCAAGGCAATTGACATTTTTTGATCGGAATGATCAAAATCAACTGAGAACTGGTAGTTGATAATCATTGATCACGCGCTGAATCAATGATGATGACCAATAGATAAGTAAGTGTTAAGCAATCAATCAGATTTTCTACATAATTTTGATTGAAATTGGAAATTCATTAATGATCACCAAATGTCAATTATAGTAATTAAAACTCAATTTTATCTCGTGTGTTTGACTGTTTGACGCTTATTACCGTTGATGGGCCATTGGCGGTCGCTGAGACGTACGCCCTGTTTGCGCTGATTGCGGCCGACCAGTGTCAGGGCGGCGATCAATTCCACGGGGCAGTCGGAGAAATACCTGTGAGCGCGCAAGAATTCATTTGTCTGAACATTAGAACTTTAAAAAGACCTGAGCAACGTGAGCGGCGACTCGTGCATGTCAATGGGATGGGGCACTTCAAAGCAGGGATAGCTGCAACAAATTGGGGCGTTATTATAACTATAGAAAGTGTGTCCTGCTGACCAATAAATAATATGATTAAAAGGCAGATCAGAGATCCGGGTTCTCTACTTTTGATTCAAGATGAAGATTGAAGAGTGGCATCTTTTCTTTCAAAATATAGTTTGACCGTTTCTTGCCCACTGCCTACCACGTTCTTGTTTCCTAATTGCTCATTGTTTAGTCTTCCTCCATTCTCCTCTTATTTTACATATAGCTCCCCTTTGCTAGTTCAAAGGCAATCGATGTAAAAGTTCCCTCAAATTTTTTAAAATTAATGCGAAAGAAAGCATAGCGCCCCACTTTAATCCGGCCATTCTATTAGAAGATTGATTCTGATAGGACCCGATCGACCAAATAATAATAACAATGCTTATAAGTAGACTGATCCCGATCGGATCATTTGATCGAATAATGATAAGAATGCTGAACTGACCGATCTCAACCTGAGAGTATCGATCGGACCATTTTAATTTCCTGTTCTTCTATCGTTGATCAACACATATTATATTGGATTCGATTGAACCAAATGATCATCCGCAGATCATGAACTCGTTCTTTTTTCATGACCTTGTTCTTGTTTGTTTGTTTATTTGCTTGCTCTCTGTGCTCACCCTTGTGCGTGCATGTCCACGACAAGCAGGTCGTTTCTGAGCAGAACCGCGATGGCATGCGGATGCTGCGCGACGCTGGCGTACGGAGAGGCCAACAGCGGAACCATGGCCACCACCGCGTGGTCCATCTGGGGATGGAATAAAAATTGAAGTGGAAAAGTCGAAAAAAAGGTTAAACGACAATGATGGATCCGCGACACATTGGAACGCATTTTAGCGAGTTATTATGTATGGCATGTCAAAGTTGGCAAAAACCAGAAGGAGGATGGAATTTGAGACGTCTCAAATGTCTGATCACAAAAAACTGGGTTGGCCATTTTTGGCGTCGATCTATTTTTTCAGTTGTTCCTATAAAGTTGTTTCTACACGCCAAATAAAAATACCTAAAAACTTCCAAATACTGCACAGCAATGATTAAAAGAAAATGTTAATCGTTTGAACCGCAAATCGGGACATTATTAAATAGTGAAAAGGTTGACCAAATTTTTGGGGGAAATTATTGTTATTAAGTTATGATTATTCTCAAACAACAAAAACGGGCACAAGCCATTTAATACGTTTTTGTGGCGCTGCTGTTCAGAGCACTAAAACGAAGGTTTTTTGTTTGTTAGAAAATTTAAAAATTATTAAAAAAATGAATTTCATTTTTGACAAAATTTAGAAAAATAAATTACTATTTTTTATTGAAAACCTATTTGGGAAAATATTTATTTTTGTTTCACCTCCAGCACGGTCAGTGAGCCCTTTGCGCGCATCACAGTCAGCGACGGGAGAGCGCCCTCGTCGGTGGGCATTCCTGGAACCATTCTATTAATTTTATTTGATTCCTATAAATTTTTGGAAGGTTCAAAGTTCAACAAAAATCCAATTTCGGACCTCCCGCGAACACGATCAATTGTTCGCCGTCCGCGTTGATGTGCCAACTGAGCGCAGTGATTGGCTTGCACTTGAGCGCCGGCTCAGTCTGTTCCGACGGGCTGTTCGGCGAATGTGGAGTGCTGAAAATGAGAGTGGGCAAATGAAAATTGAAATATTAAAACAATTTATAAATAATTAGAAAATATTATTTCCAACAATAAAACGAAATAAAACCAAAATATAATTAATAAATTAAAAAAATGATTTAAATTGGAAATCAAACGAAATTTAAGTACCTTCGATGCACGCATTCCCTCGGCCTCTTCACGTTCCAAATGGACAACGAGCCTTAATAGGATATAATAATTCGAATATTTTCTAAATATCCTCAATCAAAATTTTTTCAATTGAAATGAATTATAAATTTTAGCATTTATTTTGAACAAAGTGCACATATCTGTTTGCCCACCATTCTGGTGTCCACACATGAACTCCTTGCCGTCGTTGTGCCAACAGAGGGCGCTCACTGGGGACTGTTCGCCGGCCGCGAAGCGCTCCACCTCCCGAGAGGCCACGTTCCACTGGACCAAAGGGCCCCGCTCGAACACCACCAGCAGTCTGCTCGCGTCCACTGGGCAGCACTGGAGCGAAATGCAATGATAAATGACCCGTGTGCTAACATTTATTAACAATTATTGGCATTTTAAAGACATTTTTGGACATTAAAAAAATTAAAATATTTTTGGCATTGTCATTTCTTTTGCTTTTGAATTCTTGCGACTTTATTGATATCCTTTTTTGGAATTTTTCTGCCCTTAAATAAATTATTTTCAATCACAGCATTTTTGAAACATTTGAACTATTTTTGTGTCTTCTCAACACTTTTGTTATTGTTAATTTAAAATTATGTTCTTCTTTTTTAAACCTCCAATGCTTTGACGCAGCCTGGGTGTGTTCGGCAGCTTCTGAAAAATTATACAAAATTAAAAATGTAAATATTATTTGTTTTACAAATCGATGGCTTTGTTCCACTGGATCACGTAGTTGGACAGCTCAAATGTGGCCAGGCACACAAAGTAGACGTTGCCCTGAACACACAAAAAGATGATTTTTCCATCGGAAATCGAATCAGCATTCATTTATTCGTATGATGAAGGCATGCCAATTAGGGGGACTATAGAGACTATGGAAACTACAAACATTCTACTCTTACTATGAATCTGCATAAATTTAATTTGGCGCCCAATTTTCATGTCTTTCTGCACATTTCTTGGCGCTGGGGCCCGCCACTTGCCTTGTCCGTGCCGACGTTCAGCCATCGCGACTGGAACGCCACCGAGAGGGCGGAGATGCGCTCTTTGGACATGCGCAGCGAGTGCACTATTTCGGGGGTCCGTTGCCTGAAAAACGGGACTCTTGCTTGAACAGTTTATGGAACATGGAATTCATTTGTCCAGAAATGTTTTCAAACATTCTTTAAATAGTCCCAAATTCAGTCTAAAAAATTTATTCGCCCCATTTAAGAAATATTCGATTATAGGAATTGTTTCAAAAATCGATATAAATTTAAAGAAACTGTCACAAATTTATTAGTTTCAAAAATGTTTTTGAGGCCCAATTGAATATCGATTTTTGGGGGAATTAATTTTTTGCCCACCTGTAATTCCACAAATGCAGTGTGTCGTCCGCCAAAGCGGTGACTAGGCCGCCCTGAAGAATTGAAAAAAATAGTATTGTATAAATATTGCATTGTCATTTTGATCAAATTTGTGAATTCCTCAGCTCTTCACTCACCTCATTGACCAGGAACTGGATGTGCGTGACCGGCTCTTCGGAGGCGTGCTTCATGAAGTGGTCCACGCCGGCCTGTGACAAATTTGAAAAATTTAAAACTATTCTTTATTCAAGTCTTTACCAATAATTTATTTGATTAAATTCTTCAGTTTCTTTTGTGCACCTGTCCGATGAGTCGAACGCAGCCACGAGCGGCACCAATGGCACACAGTCTCTGCACCGGGTCAAACGCCATGCAGCGAGGGTCATCGGGAAAGCCGTGGCGCACGATCTGCAATCCGAGAATATTTTTTATCAATTTTTAAAATCGAATATTACTTTTTTAAATTTCTAAAAATGTGAACTTAGGTAATGCAAAAATCAGTATTTTGCCAATCTGATGAAGTCAAATCGATTCGGTTACCGAAATTCAACATTTGCTCGCAAACATTCTTTTTGATTTTTTAGAAATTCTTTACATCAATAAATACAATGGGACCTCGACCAGTCTGCAGTGGGCAGGCTCCACTTTCTCGCGGACCAGCGCCGCCAGATTTGAGGGCGCCTGCAGTTGTTGGTCCCCCGCCCCTTCTTCGGTGGAGTCCGCATCCGTGAACTGGGCCCGAATGCCGTCCAGGGCGGACGCAATGCGCCGCCGGGCGCGATCCATTCTGGGCACAAAAATGTGTTTAAAAAAAGTCTATTTTCATGCAAGAAAATAATTCTAAACAATTCACCAAAGCCTAAAGCCTGATTTCGTTGAATTTTGAAGTTAGAATTTATCAATCCATTTTTTAGGGCAAAGAACTAAAATATATTAAATTCCTCGATTTAAATGGGCTTAAGCTCAATTGTGAATGAAACTATTCCAAGGTTCCAAGCCTGTTCTAGTATATGCATTTTGTGGCCTAAAATTGAATATTCCCAGCACTGAGGGGGCTCTGCCCCCATTTCCACTTTTATTGCCCACCAAGTGCTGCTCTGGGCCTCTCTCTGCTCACGTTGGCGCTCGCCTTTTTGTGCCTCTTTTCCGCTCCAGTGGGTGTTGACGAGTGGCGCCAATAAGTGGTCTCGGGAATTGAGTGTGGGGTGCCAAATGGACGGTGCAAGTGAGAGGAGAAAAGGCGCCAGATAAATTTATTCTGCGGCAGCGCTGAAAGGCGGAAAAACAGAATTGTTGTGCAAACGGATAAATGTCTGTACGTGAGAATTTGGGAACAAATCAAATACACAGTAGGGACTCCCACCACAAACTCGGCAATTGGGGCAATATTGAAACGAAACTCTGATCAAAATTGGACAAAATAAAGGTATTCTCATCTGAGGAAAATTTTTTAAATGCTAAAAATACTACAAATTCAATCAAACTTTGAATTTATATTCTGTGCAAAACCGCCTAGGTACGACCAAAGGGTCTGTGAGATTTGATGTCTTGCCACGTCTTTGGGCCTTAAGCTGGAGGTGTTTTGCCGCAACGAGTCCACAATCTTTTTTGCCAAATAACCCCTGATATTGGACTTAGATGTAACACTATTCCTCCAATTAGCGTCGCTTCATTTCTAACGGAGTTGGACCCAAAGCTGATTTGACATCGGCAACAGGGGTGAAAAACGAATTTGCACATAATTGGATTTGTATGCATCCAAATCGGATTTAAGGGCCCCCTAAATGTTCGGGGCCCAGCGGTGGGGAGCCGAGAACAATTTTGTGCGGCGGCCGTCGCCAGCCACATCAATAGTATTTGGGGCGCCAGGCGCCAGGCGGCGGAGGGCTGGAGGGCGCCGAATGGCGCGGCGGAGGCAATGGCATAAAAAGAAATAATTGTGCGCCGCGTGAGAAAATTCGCCGCCGGCCCAAGCTCTCCTGGGGCCTGGCCTCTGGAACTGGAAGAATTGGCGCGGCGGCCTGGTGACGTGATTGATTGCATTTGGATGCGGTGGGAGAATCCGCCTCAGAGGGAATTTCGAATTTCTCAGCACCAAAAATGATTCACTCGAATTCCCTATTTAAAAGTGGATATGTTTTAAAATAAATGAATTTATACCTAGCGGGGTGGGATTTTTTATTTTCTTGTACTAAAATTTAAGAATTATTAAAAAATGAATTTTTTAATTCAATTTTAGTGGATTTTGAATTTTTATAGTTTGTAATTGTTTCAATGGCGAAAAAGGGCGTTCCAAGAAAATGACGCAAATGTGAGGGGCGCGTTTGTGTTGGGCTCAGACTCAAAATGGGGGATTATCATTTGACCGTTTTGACTCAAAAAGTGAAGATAAAGAATTGAAAAATGCTTCTAATCCTCGTAAAACAAAGTCAAAAATCATTAAAATACGCAACAAAAAAATAAATTTAGATATTTTTTAAAAATAATTTTTAATGCAAAAAACGCATTGATTTTCAAATACAAATTTAATAATAAAAAACGTATTTCTTTCTTAAAATATGTAAATATTCGTTTTTACGAATGGAAACTAAAATTCCCACACAAATTCAATTACATTGCCCCGTCCCCATTTGGTCGGCCAAAATAGGAAAAAATGGGCCAATAAAATTTTGGATGAACAAAAACCAAAAAGTGGACTAAAAAGATACATTGTTTTTAACTGAAATGTGCATACAAATTAGAAAATTAAATATTAAAAAAAGAAAGAATTATTTATGCAATCCAAAGTATCGATTAAAATGGGGTTTTGGGACGCGCTTTAATGGAGGGATGATGGATTGGGGAGGCACACAAAAATAGAATGAAACTAAAAAATTGGCGGGCCCATAAATGTGGGCCAACTGTGGAGGGAACGGATTAGTTTTAATTCCTCCGCCCATTAAATGTGCGGAAATGAACGCCCTCAGACACTTTCCAGTTAAATTTTTAATTTTTAGAAAACAATAAAAATCTAATTATGCAAATTATTCACTAAAAATGGATTGAACTACAAAAGGACAAAAATGCATGCAAGTCTTGTTTGGCCCATACTAATTATCGATTGGAGCTGGAGTGTTCCAAAAACAGAGTTTTGACTGATGAAGTGATGAAAGAGCCAAATGTTCATAATTCATAAATTATGAATACCATTTTTTGCGTCCCATTTCTCCCCATTTTTGGGACTGAATTAATTTTAGCGCACAATAAACAAATGTGGAGGGTGCTCAGTGCACAATCAGCGGCAGCAGCAGCGGAGGCGAGCGAGCGCAAAATGCGATGAGAGCGCCACAAGCGGCCGCTGGCAGCAGTGGGATGGATGTTTCGGGTGCAGCCAAAGATGGCGGCTGCTGCACACACGCCCCACAAAAATCCACGCGGACGCCACGGAAAGGCACAACCGCTAATAAGGGAATGTGGCAGCAAAAAATGGGGGATCCATAGCCAATTCTCGAGAGTCCCGAGAGAAGTTGGGGAAGGAACGCGGGCAGTGAGACAGCTCCCAAATGTGTGTAGATAAAGGCATACATAAATGTAGAAAACTGGGCAGTTGGGCGAGCGTCGCCAAAATTTTGCGTGGACCACTCTTGCGTAAGTCTCGAGATACTGAACAGCGCGCGCGCGCAGCATTTTGTGTTCGGGAGAAGAAGCCAAAGAGAGCTAGCTTCCAGCCCCAAATCTCGAGCAGAGAAGTAGAAGTGAGAGCCCAGAAAAGGCGGAAAATACAATAAAAAAGGGTAAAAGCGGCAAGAGAGTGGCTAGACATTGACACTGGCTGTGGCGCTGTTTATGCGTTATGCTACGTTTACCTAGACTTTAGACGGGGGCAAAGAAAGAGGCAGGTAAGGCAAATGGCAGAGGCACACTCACCGTCCGCATTTGACCCCCAATGGCAGAAGTTAGAGTTCATACTTGTATTAGCAGAGCACAGAGAGAGATGGGCACTAGTAGAGAGACCAGCAATAGTCAGAGTAAAACCACTAGTAGCCAGTAGCCAGTACTGAGAGAAGAGCGATGGCAGCCAACGCAGACGAGAACGAGACACATAGAGTCTCAGTCTACGTTTGTGTTCAGCTTCTCTGCTCCATATGATATGCACAGCGTATAAGTATATACATTTTTGACGCGTAGCGTGCACACACCACACTGAGGCCGCAAACCTGCGAACGCGTCGGTCTCTGTTCTTGTCTTCTTGTGCTGTTAGACAGTTAGACACACGTCTAAGCTTTATATTTATATTTATAGGCTGCATGGCTTGCTGGCCATTTAAGAAGTATTGATTTGACGCAAAAATGGGAGCGAGAACGGGGGAAAAGGGAGCCAGAAATGGGGAATGAGATTATCCCAAAAGCCCAAAACAAAGACAAAAATGGGAATTTGCCGGACTAAATTTGGCCATTTTGTGCAAGGCACACAGAAAAAATTTGTTTGGCCTTTTCTTCTCTCGGTTGTTGTTGACTTGTTGAGCAGCAGCGCATTGAGTAAAATGCATTTGGCGTGTGCTGGCGCAGAATAGGAAATGAACTGGGGCGCATGCTTCTGCCGAACAAGATTAAAAATGGGAGCACAACAGTGCACTGGAGAACCGAGAACACCGAGAGCCCAAGTGGCACATCAGAACGGCCCTTTGAAGAGTCCAACTAAACCAAAACTAAGGAAAATGCATATGTGGAAATTGACTAAATATGTATTTGGAGATTCTACGATTTAAAATATCAAAAATGTTTCGCTTAAAAGAATGTAAAAAATCAGCTATTTTAAAACGCCTAAAAGCCATAATCTCATAAAATATTCACGAGAAATAAATACTATAATATAAATTTAACCAATAATTAGATTCACGACTCATCAGCCATCATTAGGTCAGTCATCTCTCATAAAAAAAGCATCATTGATCGAAAGTTGAAAATGACAAATTGGGGGACTGCTTAAAATGGAACGAAGAAATGGGCTCTCGATTCCTGATGCGTCGAAGATAAGGGAATTATTTATTTTTGAAGCGACAACCATTTCCCTTTTTTGGGAATGAACAACAACAACAAACAAACAAACTCTGGGCAGTCGTCCATTTTGGAAGCCTAGTGCATATGTATTTGGCTCCTTGGATCCAAAAGGGGTCGAAAATATTTGTTTAGAAAATGTTTTCTTTTTAAAATTTTTATGCTTATTTCTAGCTATTTTTCCCATTCAGCGCCCATTCTTGTGTTCTTTTTTGTGGTTTTTCGCGCTGTAAAATTGGACTGGTTTTGGTCAGGGCCCACAGCCCCCGCCGTCTTCACAACTTCGCGCGCATCATTTGGCGAGACGGAACACAAAAAGAGATGTGAATTGTGAACCACCATTGGGCGGCGGCGCAAAAATTGTTTGTGAATCGATGGAACACGTTCAGTCGAAAAGTTTGGAGGCAATTTTTGACACAGGCAAGAGTAAACTTTTGATTCTTTTTTCCTCTTTGGAGACTTCATGACATTATCCCGAATGATCAGATCGCCCCATTTTTGGTGCCATTCGATTCAACATTATTTATTAGATAATTGCCCGTTTTCAAATTTTAATGTTTTCAAATAATATTTCTGCGGTTTACAAACACAGAGCCGCAAAATGTCAATTAAATTGTACGTCTTGCTGCTGTTCATTGTTGCCGTCCAGGCCCAACTGAACTGCGATGAGGCGCCGCATTCGGCGGCGCGAAAAGTGTGCGAACAGCTGTACAAATGGGACGCAGATATTCGCGTGAATTTTATTTATTTTAAAATTTATTGATTTTAAATTTTTCAGAAAATAATGATTCGACAAAAAATTCAAATTCACATTCACTAAAAAAGTTTTTCCAGGCCCTCCACGCACAAGAGAATGGCGCTTTTTCGTTGTGCCCATCGAATGCAGCGGCGCTTTTGCTGCTGTCCAGCAGCCTGATTTCGTTCACTTGCTCTCACATATTTTTCAATTGAGCTTCCAACAAAAAAGACTTTTGTGGATTTGACAATTTCAATAAAATCTGTGTACAAAGTTGAGCGCAAAAGCTCACCTCTAAATGCTTGAGTGTCTTCTAAACGTGTCGCACAACTTCCATTTCAATAATAAACTATAGAAGGGAGCTTCAAACTCGAGGTGAAAGTGGAAATTTTTGCAAAGTGACTCATTGAATTTCAATTTTAAAAGGCAATATAAAACGTTTGGGAGATTCATTTCGTCGTCAATTCAAAAATTCCAGTCCACGGCTTTATTGCCTTTCCATTGTTCAATTTGTTGGGAGAATTGAACCAAAACAAACGGAAACAGAACATTTTGGGAGAAATGAACTCCGCCGCTCCTCTATGCCCCATTTGATGCTGATGTGTGAATTGTGGTGTTTGTGTGGGTGCAGGAATTGGGAAACAAAAAACGCTGAACAAACAATTGGACATTCAATTCGTCATCATTTCCCCCAACACACTGTGAATTGTGAACCACCATTGGGCGGCGGCGCAAAAATTGTTTGTGAATCGATGGAACACGTTCAGTCGAAAAGTTTGGAGGCAATTTTTGACACAGGCAAGAGTAAACTTTTGATTCTTTTTTCCTCTTTGGAGACTTCATGACATTATCCCGAATGATCAGATCGCCCCATTTTTGGTGCCATTCGATTCAACATTATTTATTAGATAATTGCCCGTTTTCAAATTTTAATGTTTTCAAATAATATTTCTGCGGTTTACAAACACAGAGCCGCAAAATGTCAATTAAATTGTACGTCTTGCTGCTGTTCATTGTTGCCGTCCAGGCCCAACTGAACTGCGATGAGGCGCCGCATTCGGCGGCGCGAAAAGTGTGCGAACAGCTGTACAAATGGGACGCAGATATTCGCGTGAATTTTATTTATTTTAAAATTTATTGATTTTAAATTTTTCAGAAAATAATGATTCGACAAAAAATTCAAATTCACATTCACTAAAAAAGTTTTTCCAGGCCCTCCACGCACAAGAGAATGGCGCTTTTTCGTTGTGCCCATCGAATGCAGCGGCGCTTTTGCTGCTGTCCAGCAGCCTGATTTCGTTCACTTGCTCTCACATATTTTTCAATTGAGCTTCCAACAAAAAAGACTTTTGTGGATTTGACAATTTCAATAAAATCTGTGTACAAAGTTGAGCGCAAAAGCTCACCTCTAAATGCTTGAGTGTCTTCTAAACGTGTCGCACAACTTCCATTTCAATAATAAACTATAGAAGGGAGCTTCAAACTCGAGGTGAAAGTGGAAATTTTTGCAAAGTGACTCATTGAATTTCAATTTTAAAAGGCAATATAAAACGTTTGGGAGATTCATTTCGTCGTCAATTCAAAAATTCCAGTCCACGGCTTTATTGCCTTTCCATTGTTCAATTTGTTGGGAGAATTGAACCAAAACAAACGGAAACAGAACATTTTGGGAGAAATGAACTCCGCCGCTCCTCTATGCCCCATTTGATGCTGATGTGTGAATTGTGGTGTTTGTGTGGGTGCAGGAATTGGGAAACAAAAAACGCTGAACAAACAATTGGACATTCAATTCGTCATCATTTCCCCCAACACACAATGCATCAATGAATTGAAATTGATCCAAACAGCATTCATTTGAATTGACTAGACATTTTACAAAAATATTGATCGATATAGACTCGAGATTTGAAATTCTGATGCATTCATTTGCCGGTTTTGCTTGTTTATCAACATTTTTGTAAATTAAAAAAATTAAAAAGGGCAATTTTTATCTTGCTTAGATGGACGGTAACATGGAAATATTTTTGCATATTTGGATAGATCAAAAGGTATAGTAAATGGGTGTACCAAATTTGAGAAAAATTCTCCGCGCACTTTTTGAAAAATGGCACTTTCAAAAAAGTGCCATCGGTTGATCCGGTGCTTGACCTTGACCAACCATCATTGTCCGAACTGGCATTAAATGCAATTTTCCAAATTCCAAAAATTCAACAACCCAATTATCTATAGTAGTGGATATTCTGATCTATATTGATCGTTTATTGATCAGTGATCACAGAACAAATCCGCTCTTCGAAGTCATCTCTGGTGTTTAGCCCACATTTTGTCCTCTTCTTGCTCCTCCCAGTACTCCACTACTATTTTTGTCGCCAACATTATATACTTTTATTCTTTGTTCTGCGTTAGTGGCGGCTTCTCCAGCGCTGTCGCCGCGCGATAATTGCGCCCAACAACGACGTGTTCGCCGCGCAAACAAAGAAAAAGCAGCGCCCGGCGAGACAACAAACAACAAATTTGTGGGTTCGCGCAAAAATTGAGGCGCACCCTAAAAGGAGCGTCAACCGCAGAGAGTTGCGGTTTGGAAGTTAACCGAAAACTGGGCTTTTTCTCTTTTCAGCTCGGTTTTAGGTGTTGTCTTGGCTTTTAATTTTTGTTCTGAAATGAGTTTGCTTTCAAACATTGCTGGGCATATACCATAATTTTATATTTAAAATTGTTTTTTTAGAAATCCAGTTCTATATCTAATAATTTATTTTTATAAATCATTTTTTTGTTAAATTTTAAGAAAAAATTAAAAATTCGATTGAATGCTAATTTGCAATAAAAATAATGGCGAAACATTTGACCTTTGAGTCATCACTGTCTTAGGGCAGTTGGGCCCAAGAAGTTCGCCAAACTGTGTTGAATCACCCGCGCAAATTGCCTTTTACAAAACAAAGCGAATGGTGCCCCCATAAAATGTCCCTCTGTTCTGCAAAATACGCACTCTATTATGTTCTTTTTGCATTTTAATTTCAATTTCTTTAATAATTATTATTTATTTAAAATTATTATTTCTCTATTAAAAATTTATTTTTAAAATTGTTTTTAAAATCTCTTATTTTACACAAAACTAACAATTCTCGCTCATTTCCCGCCATTTTTGCTTTGCGCTTGTTTGGAGGTCAAGCTCGTAGTTTTGCGCCGCCGCCCAAGCGCTCAATTTTGATTGATTTGGGCGCCCAAAATTTCTCGAACCAGCCCACAGGCCCAACAACCCGTTCCGCGTCCCCAAACGCTCATTTTGGCGGCCATCCGTTACACAACGGGCGGACAAATATTAAATTTTCCGAGTTGTGGTTGTCGCAGTGCTGCCTTTTCACGCCGCTGTTTTGACGTTTCGAGGCGTCATCACAGCGGTCTGACCAGATTTGTACGACGGGATCGGCATTTGTCTGGATTGACGCCGCGCGATTTGATCCATAACCTGGGCGACAAAACTGCTGAAACAAACAACATTTGGCTCTCATTTAAACGCCAAACGAGTGCCCCTCTTCTCTGTCCTTATCTCTTTGCAATCTTTACCTTTTGCCATATAAGCTTATCCCTTGGCCACATTTGGGTGCCTCAAATTTGGGGATCGCCATTTTATAAATTCAGGTTAGATTGCTCAAAACATCTACCAAAATCTTGGCAATTCGACCAATCGGAACAAAGTTATGATTACGAATATCATTATACCTCACCACGTTTAAACGTGTGGTAATTAAATTATTTCGACACTAAGCTGAATTTTTTTGGAGGATTTTTTGCCTCGGTCCGCAATGGTCACTCGAAAAGCGATTATTTGTTGCTTATCCATATTCAAAACTAGATATATGCATTTGGTGAGACAAATACCAGAGGTGGCAAGCCCTATTCCCCTCCTCTACTGCATTTAATCTTCAGTCGTTCTGTAATTTAGACCTCTTCACATTCCACATACATTTTGTCCATTATTGTTGTTTTCTTCATCTGTCCCCGATTTTTAGCTGTTTTATCGCACAGAAATGGGCCTTCGTCTCCCACTTCGACTCAACAACAGCCTCTTCTGCCTTCTCGCCCTCTTTTGGGCTCTTCCCCGCCAAAGCGTTGCGCAACAGAATTGTGCGGATGCGCCCACGTCGGCGTTGAAAATTGTGTGCGAGCAACTCCATCGATGGGACAAAAACGCGAGGGCAAGTGACTTGGGAAAACGTTGAAAAATTATAAATTTATAATGCAAAAGATATTCGGAATTAAAAAAAATTAAAAATTATAATTTTGAAAATTTGGAATTTTAAAAATTATAATTTTCAAAATTTGGACAGGAAGCGCCGCCAGTGGAGGAGAGCATTCCGCTGCCGCCGGCCATCCCGGGGCTGCCGGCGCCCACTCTGGCCGCAGAATTGGCGCCGGTGGCCGCCACTCCGTACCAGTGCATGGACCTGGGCTGCCTCTGCCAATACATGGGCGGTGGGATTTAGTGAATATTTTTAGTTATGAATTTTGAAATCATATACTTTTTAATGTTTAAATTTATTTTTATTTTTTTATTTTCAATTATTAGTTAGAATCAATTTGCCTTTTGCACAGGAAACGGCCAACAGGGCTCCAACGCGTGCACTCTGGCCAACGGACAGCCGTTGAACAAGGCTGTGCGCAAAGAGTACCGAATGCTCAGCGACGAAGAGCGCTCCAGATTTGTGCGTTTCGTTGAATTCTAATTTAAATTTGGAATAAATTTTTAATAAATAAATTTTTGAAAAATTACTATTTTTACAATTTGAATTTTTAATTGATTTTTTTTAAAATAAAATTCCAATTTTCGAGTCAATTTTCAATTAGCAATTTTGTGTTCTTTTTTAATTCAGCACGCCGCGCTGAAAGCGATCAAACAGAGCGGCGAGTACGACCGGCTAGCCACCATCCACGCCCAGTTCGCGACTGCCGGCGGCGCCCACTCCGGCCCCTCATTTCTGCCCTGGCACCGAGAGTACATCAAACGGTGGGCACAACACGTTTTTATCTCTATTTTTAGGCAATTCTTTAATGTGCCGATTAAGAGTTGGTTGATTCGAGTGGATTTTTGATTTGAGCCTTAGTTTCGGAGATTTAATAATTTTGCCAAAACCGCTGAAAAGAGGTATTAATTTTTGGCAGAATTCATTCGGAATGTTCTACAATCAAAATCAAACAGATTATTGTGGATTTGGGTAGCTTCGTCCAAAAAAGAGTTTTCCGAGGGGGGGGGGGGGGGTTAGGCCCTCCAATTGTCCTTTTGAAGTGACAAATTTTCGGGTAGATTTTAGATTTAGTCCTTATTTAAGGAGAAATTCAATTTTTTGTCTATTCACTCTTGGCTAACACAATTCCCAATTAATAGCCAAATCTAAATATCCGGTCGAATCAACGATTAATTAAGATTTCATTTCATAATTTTTAATGTATCTCTTTTTTGACAGCGTGGAAATTGCCCTGCGCCAAGTGGACCCAACGGTGGCACTGGCCTACTGGGACTCCACCCTGGACGGCGCACTGCCCACCCCGGGCGACTCAATTCTCTTCACTCCGGACGTAAAATAGAATTTGAATTAAAAAAATATTAAAGTTTAAAATAACAAATGATTTTATAATATAAATCACTTGAGTTTATATTTAAAATTTTTCAAAACATTTTTTTAATTAATTTTTTCACTCCGAAACATTCAAATTTTCACAATTCACATATACTTAATATATGCAGTTCATGGGAGGCACTGATGCGGCGGGCAATTTGGTGACTGGCACTTTCGCCGGATGGAGAACGCTCACGGTGATGCGATGAAAAATATTCTATTGAAATTAAATAATTTTAGGGCCGCCCAAATGTGCTGCGCCGAATCGGGGCGGACGGCAACTGCTTCCGGGAACAAGAGTAAGAAATTTGAAAATGCTCGAAAAGGGAAGTTTTAGGGGCAAACAAAAACACTTTTAAGGAATATGTTTGTCCGTAAAAATGAGTTTTGCAAGATGCCCCCAAAGGTTCTAAATTGCGCCCCGACTCCATTCAACACGTTTGTTTTGGGCACTTTTGTTTAGGCTTAGGCTTAGAGACCTTTGCACACGTGAACCCAAGGGTCACGTGTGCAAAGGTCACGTGTTGGGGTCACGCGCACACGCGGAAGCGCACGCGCACAAAACAACAGAACGCCAAAAACAAATTTAAATTTATTTATTTAATTAAAATTATTTTTTATTTATTTCACAACATTTTTGATGGGACGGTTTATCATCATTATCATCTGATTCTTCTTCTTCCGTTTCTTCCACTTCATTATTTATAATTTTGGCACATAGCATATTCATTTTATTATTTTCCTCGATACTCAGGCTTCGAGTATTTTTGCGCGCATATGCTGGTTTATATCCAGCAAAGTAGTTAAAAACAAGACTTCTTTCCGCGACCTGCCCCACTCGTCGATAAATTTTGTCGCACTTTCAGTGCCCAGGCTTAGCAAAAAATGCTGCGCCAGAGACTGAACTGGGAGGTCCAATCGCCAGGGGCGGTTCACAATTTTGAACCATATCATCTGGCACCAACGATTTAATCGTGGTTCTCAATTTTTCAAATTGATCAGCACCAACAGTGTACCTTCAATTTTAAGACAACAATTAATTTCATTTGAATTTAATTAAATATTTCTACCAAATCTTTGGTGCTCCTTCAACCAATATGTTCATGGCGAAGAGATCTTCATC